>PVJH01012170.1:0-65546 GCA_004026705.1 Nesogale talazaci
TGAAATGGTTGAATTGTTCTTTTTTGTACAGTGAATGAGTGGATTCACATGCATGAGAAACATTTGAATATATTGCTTCTTGGTGCACTTTAATCTTCAAGGAATTAACCTTGCTTTTTAATACTCTAAAGAAGAATGGTGCAACAGATTTACATAATTCAAGCTGTCTTTTGATCTCTTGACTACTGCTTTTATTATCATTGATTATGGATCCCACCAAGAAAAATCCTTGACCAATTCAATATTTTCTACATTGAACATAATATTACATATTTGGTCAAGTTGTGAAGATTTTTGTCTTGTTTTCATTGATACATAATCCATACTGAAGGCTATTGTCCTTCATTTTAATCAGCAAATAATACTTTTTTTTCATTAGCAAGTATTTGAAGTCCTCTTCAATTTCAGCAAGCAATGTAGTATAATCTGCAAATCTCGGGCTATTAATAAGCCTTATTCCAATCATGATGACATTTTCTCCTTCATATAATCCAGCTTCTTTGATTATTTGCCCAGCATACAGATTGAATAAGAATGATGAGAGAATAAAAACCTGACACACACATTTCCTGAATTAAACCATGCAGCATACCTTGTTCTAGATGTACAATTTTGTCACAATCCATGTACAAGTCCTGAATGAGTGCAATGAAATGTTCTGGAATTCTGATTCTTCTCAAGTTTATCCACAGTTTGTTCTAATACACTGAGTCAAATAACTTGACATAGTCAATGCAACACAAATAATCATCTTTCTTGTATTCTCTGCTTTGAGCTAAAATTCATGTTACATCAGAAATGAGGTCCTGTGTTCAAAATCCACTTCTGAGTCCAGTCTGAACCTCTGGCAACTCCATGTAAATATAAACAGCTATTAAGCAAAATTTACTGTATGTGATGTCAGTTGTATTGTTCTGTAGTTTGAGCATTCTGTTTCTTTGTAATTCATGTAAATATGAATCTTTTTTGGTCAGTTAACCATGCAGCTGTTTTCCAAATATACTGGCATACAATAAATTATTGCTTCCAATGCTTCCTCGGTTTGTTGAAATATTTCAATTAGCATTTTATCAATTCCTGGAGCCTTGTTTCTAATTAAAGCTTTCAGCTTAGCACTAACTTTTATTTTCAACACTATTGGTTCTTGTTCATTTTTCACTTTTATTGCAAAAAGTGGAATTGATGTGACAAACCCCTAATCTGGTGTCAATTTGAGGATTCAGAGTGTAGGGGTGGAATCTCACCTGCCAATCTGGAGAGAGCCAATGAAACTTCTGTGTGGGTATAGTCTTCTCCTGAGAATTCTGGGAATTGTGGTAATTCCTTCTTGGACACAAGAGATACTATCTCTCAGCTCACTCTCTGGGAGACATTGCAGGTGACAAGACACAAGGACTCTGACTCTGAGCCCTGGAAACTAAAAAAGCCATGAGGAGACTCCTGCGAATGCGGAGATGCTTCTATTACCACTGGATACACAAGACTGCACCCACTGACCTGTAATTGTTTTGGTGTCATTGTATGTGCTTTGTGAGTCTAAAGAGAACTTATATAGATTGATATCAGGCATATGGGCAAATATCAGACTTATGATCTTGGACTGGACTGGATTGAGTTGTTTAATTAATGTACAGTTGCTCTTGTATATAAAATTCTTTCTTATACACATATGAGTGCTTATGAATTTGTTTTTCTATTCTCTCCAGACTACCACAGTTGACTAGTCATTTTTAGTACAGTGACCCTGCATATTCTTTCCATCTCCTTTCATAAATTCATGCAGCATTCAATATTTTGCCCATAGATAGACCCTTTCATTATTGCAACTTGAGACTTTAATTGTTTTCTTCAGTTTAACTTCTTTCAGTTTAAGATATATTGAATTTGTTAATCCTTTTTTTTTTTGGCTTTCTAACTATGTTTTTGCACATTTTTTGTGGTATTTTAAACTAATCCTCCTCAAACTAATCTTTACAATTTTCTAGTCAGTTTACTTTGTTATTTCTTCCATAGCTATAGCTATGATATAGAGCAAGGTTAGTCTTTTTTTCTTTCATGTCTTTTTAATGAGCTTTATCTTCCTTCATTAATGATGGCCTTGATATATTCCTATAGCTCATCATGTCCTCTGCCGTTAGTGTTCAATGGGTCAAATTTGTTCTTAAAAAATTCTCTGAATTCAAATGAGAGACTCCAAGTCATATTTTGCTTCGAGTGGACCTGTTTTAGTTTTCTCCAGCTTTAACCTGAATTTACATATAAGCGATTGAGAGTCTGTTCCACAGAAAGTCCCTGGCCTGGTTTTAGTTGTTCAAATTGAGCTCCAGAGTTCTGGCTCCATCAGCCTCTCTCCATGTGTCTTCTCCACAGATATGTCTCATAGAGAGTGATCAGAGAGTGTCTCCCACCTCTAGTAAGGAAATAAAGGAGTTCCCAGAATCATCAGGAGAAGGCTGTGCTCATATAGAGGCCTCATTCGCTATATACTGATTGACAGGCTACACTCCACACCTATGCTCTTATTCCTCAAATTGACACCAGGTTTTGTAACTACCACACAGTTGTGTGACGATTCTATATCTCTATTTTTACATCAGATTTCAAGGTTGAGTCCCTAATTTCTGTACAGCCATCAACAGAATTCCACTGTATCCCCATGTATTCACTATTCATGGTCTGCTTCTTCTATAATTAGTTTTAGTTTGGGCTCATCTTCAGTAATTGATGCTTGTTTCCCTAGCTTTTTTAAGGGAGCTGCTGGTGTGGACTGTCACTATATCTTCATTCATCTTATGGTAGTGTGTAGGCTTCTGGAATGTATAGTGGGGAAGTGCAGGTTCTTTATGTTAGGGAGTATCAGATAGCTTCTGGAAAAATGTATTGTGTTTAAATGAGGATGGAGTGTTAGTTGGGTTAGTAGAGGGATTAGGGTATAGGTTCCCAGGAGTAGGTTTTAAGTGGTGGCAGTAATCGTGGGATGTCATTCTGTTAACGATAGTAAAATTTAATGAGTTGGAGAAGGTAAGCAGTGACGGTAAGTTAAAATAGATTGCACGTGTTGAGGTGGAGGGAGCAAGTTCTAGAACAGTGGTTCTCAACCTGTGGGTTTTGATCCCTTTGGGGGTCAAACAAACTTTTCTTTTTTTGAGGGGGGGCATCACTGCCCTCTGTTGGGAGGAGGAGGCACAGCCTTGCTCCTGGAGAGCTGCTGCTGAATTGGAACAGCCAAGCCAGTGGGCTGCAGTCCCGCACTCAACCACTACACCACCGGGGCTCAGCCCCCAAATGAACTTTTCACAGGGGTTGCCTGACACATAACATTAGAAAAATTACAGTTATGAAGTAGCAACAAAAATAATTTTATTGTTGGGGTGGGAGAGGGGGGGTCACCACAACAAAAGGAATGATATTAAAGTTTCATGGCATTAGGAAGGTTGAGAACCACTGTTCTAGAATTTATAGTATGTTGGAGTAAGTGAGGGATATACTGCATCTACCAAAATCATTTTTCTTTACCCTGAGTATTATGTAGAGAGATGCAGTCATTCTGATAGTGTATTTTTTAACAATAGATTCCTACACAGCTCAAAATTATCCACTCCTATGGCCCTAAGGTAGAAATGGGCTACTATAGCCCCAGGGAAGAGGGGTTATGAATGAGAGAATGATTTGACTAAGGACTGTGTGGCCCAGCTCCATGGGCCTGCAGCAGGAAAGCCACTGAGAAATCCAAAGATTTTGAGTTCTGATTTCTCTGACAGGGTAAAGGATTTTGTGTTTCCTTTCTCAAAAGAAATTAGGAACAAAACTACCAACTTCCTGAGTCTGCCACACTGTGGGTTTCAGTCACAGCTTTGGTCTAACTGGCATGAGATCCCTCTCCGGAGATGTGAGACATTCTATCTACAGAGCCCAAGCATGTCCCTGCCAGCAGGGGAAGGAGCTGGATCTCAGCAAGAGTTAATCCTCAATGAGAATTTTACTCTGTGAATCCCTACAGGTTTCAGTATCCAGAGCCTCCAGGAGTCCATGGGATATCCTCAAGCCATAGACTGTCCTGGGCCACCTCCCAACACTGGCACATATCAATGCTGTGAATGGGGAATGCACAGAACAAGTGCTATGTAAAGGGAACACTCAATTGATAAGCATAGCTGTGCTGTCTGGTGGGAGAACTGAAAAAAGAAACAAGGATACTGCTAGACCAGATCTATGTCCCAGTCCCCAACTTAGTCACCTCATCCATAAGTCTGGGGATGACACAGAGAGCTCTTATGCAGGCAATCCTACATCCACGCCATCTTCCCAGAAGCCTCGAGCATATTTTCTAACTGGAGTTCCTCTATCTTTGTTTCAAATGCCTGTAGTCCAATCGACACTAATTATCAATGTTTCTTGATTGCATGCTTGATCAATTTCTATCTGAAGACATTGGTAGAATTCTTAAATTTCTGAATCGCTAGCTCTTTTGGTTGGTGCATATATATGAATAACAGTTGCATTGATTGTATTTCCTTGAATGTGATAGATATAATCCTATTACAGACAGCAGTTTACCTCAAGATTGATTTTACAATATCCTTTTTGGCAATAAGTGCAATGCCATTTTTCTTTATTTTATGATTATCAAAATAATAAACCATTTGATTAAAGAGGTAATTTTGTATTTGCAAAACACCAGAAAGACTTAGAAATTACAAGCATCAATTTATATATACATATATACGCATATGTGTGTATATATATAATGAACTAAAATGAGAAAGTATTTTGAAAATCCCTTATTTTGTCCCTTTAAATATTTTATTATGATTTATGTGAAATTTTACAGAATAGATAATTTATCTTAAATGCAAGAATTTTTAAACATTGTGTTTCAACACCTCCTTTGCAATCTTCTCAATGTGACATGCCACCACTTGTCTGTCAGTTCATTAAACTTGTGTGGCTAGTATGCTCCTGTGTGCTAGAAGCTTTACACAGTATTGAATTATACACTTTGAATGAGATAAATCTGCTGAACAAGACCTATTGAGACCATTGTATAGCAAGGATGTTACTTTGAGAACTAAGGTATGCGTGTTACTCTGGGTAGACAAGAGAAACAAATACAAGAGAAACAAAAACAAATAAAAAATACAAATACAAAGACTCGCATATAGATATAAGGAAAGGGTTTATATACAAAAGGAATGGAACACTGAGAAACGTCCCAACCCAGTCCAGTTCAAAGTCATGAGTCTCATATTAGCCCATATGCCCGAAACCAGTCTATAATGTCTCCTTCTGACTCACAAAGTCACAGGTCAGTAGGTGCAGAATCCTCACACTGGCAGGGGTCTCCACATGGCTCCTTGCTCCCAGGCCTCAGGGTTCATCAACAGCATTCAGTGGTGGCAGAAGCAACGCATGACTGCAGGGGTCTCCACATGGGCTCCCCAGCTTCAGAGGTCTGGCTCCAATAGAGCTACTTCAGAAATCTGGCTCCATCAGGGCCAAGCCGTGTGGCTTCTCTGGCTCCTCAGATGCTGCCATCTTGTCTTGTCCATGATTCATCGTCTCTGAGACTAACTCCCAACAACTGGGGAAGATAGTCTCTCATCTTCACAAGGGAAATATTGTGAGATTTTCCCAAATGTCACAAGAGAAATCCATGCCAACACAGAGGCTACATTGGCTACTCAATGGCTATCTCCAGATTAACAGGCTAGACTCCACCCCTACATTTCAATCATAAAATTAACATAAGCACATGACTGCCACAGTGTGCTTCAATCAAGCCAGGGATTTTCCCATCACCTCATATGCATATGAAAGTTGGACATTGAATAAAGGAGACCAAAGACCAAAAGACCAATGCATTGGAGTTGTGGAACAAGAGAAGTAAATTGAATGTGCCATGCCTGCTAAAAGGACAAACATAACTGTCTTGGAAGAAGTACAGCCACATTTCTCCTTAGAGGCAATGATGGCAAAACTTCATCTTATGTACTTTGGACATGTTGTCAGGAAATCCTCTGTGTCCCTAATGAAGGGCTTGATCTAGAAAGGCAGTAAGAAGAGGGAGGATCGCAACAAGATGAACTGACAAAGTGGCTATAACATTGGGCTTATACATAGGAAGAATTGTGAGAATAGCATAGGATCGGAAAGTCATTCATTCTGTTGTGTTTACAGTTGTTATAGGTCAGAAACAACTAGAAGGCACCTAACAGCAATAATAATGAGTCATATGTGATCCTACAGTCGCTTATGTTCCCTGTTTCTACTCCGTTTTGGTTAACTGTCTGTACTTTGTTTTTGGGTAAATTCAAACCTTCACCTATTTCCCAATGGTCTCTTGTATTTTGTTTTCACTCATGTTTGATTCAAGAAGCTATTTAATTCTTTTCTTTCTTCTAGTACTCATCACTGTTATTCAATTATATGTATCTGATTTTCTTTATTCAGATTGATGTCTGATTGTATAATGGGATGGCATGAGAAAACAAGGAAAAGGAATTTTAAAGAATCAGGGCACTGGAGTCAAGATATGATTCAAGTAGAATAAGATATCCAGCATTCCCATGGTTAGACCAGAAAATGAAGAGCTATGGAAGCCACTACTGGGAGTCTGGGTGCTACAAAAAGATTTAGGGTACTAGGGTCTGTTTCAGAGCACACCCTGTGATTTTCATCACGAAGCAACTGGATAATTTGCTGAAGCATTCTAATTTTACTGTCTGTGCCCATGGGCTCTGCTAACCACTGGCCCAGTCCAGAAGGATTGTGTCCGACACCCCATCCTGTGCCCAAGATTCGAGTGCCAGAGTGAGCAGTAATTTGCCTAGTTTTCAATCTGAAAGGGGCCATAATCCCAGGCACAGGAAGAGCTTCTGACAGCTAGTCAATCAACAAGTTCAATCGACAAGATTGAACACCAGAGTTTCCCTCTGTTATTCACCCTGCTCCTGCATTCTAGGAATTTGCAGCTCCCATTCCCAGTCAGGAAAGGAGTGACTACATTGGCCTCATTTTCCATCTCCAAAACTCCACACCTGCCAGTGTGGGTAATGATAGATAATTAGACACTAATTTTCAACAATTGGAGAACTGTTTGGATATATACTGATGACAGAATTCAGTAACCAATAGCACAACCTGAAGTGATGTGCAGACAGATCCAAGAATGACACAAGACTGCAGCCAGGGGATAACGCAGATCAAATCATCCCCAAAACCACTTTGTTTTTCTGGTCACCCTGACCTCAGGGACAGCAGGTCATAAATCCAATAATAGGGCAACCCATAAGCCATCATAAGAGGGAAAAATTTTTTAACACTTTCAGTTCTAGGTTATGATATTTTTTTAATTTGGCATATAAGCTGCAAGAATTCTGTCCATTAGCATAGTATTAGCATAACAAACAAGACAATCAGAGCTCTAATACCCATAGTACAGCCTAAGATTTCAATAAAACAGGAAAAGCCCACAGGTTGTAATAGCCATAATCCAAGTCCAAAACTAGCTATACAAATTTTAGAATCTACAGAGAATCTTTAGAAGGCTGCAAATTGTGAAGATACAGTCCAGACTAGGCCTGTGACAACACTACAGAGCCACAACACACCTGGGAAAGACAGTAAAAAAAAAAAGAAAGATAGTCAAAGAGGTAGAAAATACCTGAGAACCATGACAGATGCTAAGAGGAACAATATTTGACTAATTGGTCTATCAGAATAAGACACAATGAAGAAGTCAACAGCTAAACTAGAGAAGGAATTCCAGAAGCTAACTTCCCAACCTTAATAAATGAGACTCAGACATTCAGATATGAAGCAGAGACTTATCAATTAGAGTAAACCCCAGGAAGAACTCTCTAAGGTACATAATAGTTAAATTACCCAACTTTGAAGAAAAAGAGAAAATTTAAGAGCAGCAAAAAAAAAGGTGGTTAGATACAATGGCATTCATGTAAGAATATCCTCAGAACTATAAGTAGATAACATGATGAAGAGGAGAGAGTGACTAACATCTTTCAAAGCTTAAGAAAAATAATGCCCATCCAAGAATCCCATACTCTGCCAAACTATCTATTAAGACAGATGGTGAGTTAAGAGTCTTCACAAACAAAGAAACACTCAAAGAATATGCCAGAAGAAACTCAATCCTAAGGAAATTCCTTGCTGACTCACTGTGGTCAAAAGATGAACTTCCAAAATGCATGAGCAGGAAATTGCTATAGCTCAACTCCATATAGAAGCCAGTGTAGCAAAAAAAATTCTAAAGATAGCATTGCCTCAGGATGAAAAGAAGACAAGAAAGACCCCACCCATATAAACACAGCACACTTATATGAAGGCAGATAGGAAAACATCCAACACAAAAGACATGAGATGAAAGCAATGGAACCACCTATTGTCGTATTAACCCCGAATGCCAATGGCTTAAACTTTCCCATTATAAAACAAAGGTTGGCAGACTTACTTAGAGAATATCACTCATCAATCTGTTGACTAGAAGAGACACTTCTTAAGCTCGCAAGCAAAAATAAGAATAAAAGGCTGAAGGAAAATATACCAGGAAAATGGCAACTTAAAAAATGTAGGGGTCACTGTGCCCCCCCGTGGCACAGTGGTTGAGATACGGACTGCAGCCCACTGGCTTGGCAGTTCAAATCCAGCAGCAGCTCTCCAAGAGCAACGCTGGGCCTCCCACTCCTACCAGAGGGCAGTGATGCCTTAAAAAAATGTAGGGGCTACTATCCTAATCACTGACAAAATTGACCTCAAGAAGCAAACCATGAAAGACAAGGAAAGGTATTATATAATGTCCAATGGATCTGTAGACAAAGAACAAATATGTATGAGACCCACAAAATTCATTAAACTATATAAAAGATGAAGAAATAAATCAGACTCAATAATCATAGTATGTAACTTTAATACACTGCTATTATAGCTAAACCCTACAATTAGGTGACTGTATCTGAGAGGCATTTAAAGAACACTCCATTCAAATCCAGAGAAATAACATTCTTTTCAAATGCCCATGGCTCATTTTTGAAAATAGACCACATAGTGGAACACAAGCAGAGTCTAAATAAATTAAAACACAGAGAGGTCACTCAAATGTCCCTCTCGAACCAATATGCCATAAGCCTGGAGATCAACAAAAGAATGCCCAGAAATAATAATGCAAACAACTTGAGGGTGAATAGTAATCTACTGCAACACAAAGAGTACTGGTCCAACTTAGAGAGAAATTAGCAACCTTCTAGAAACTGAAAATGAGAATAAATTGTACTACAAGCTATAGGATAAAGCAAAAGCATTTATCAAAGGACACTTGACAATAATTTTATAGAAAAAGAAAGGAGACTAATTACTGATACACTATCACAAAACCTCCAGCAACTGTAATAGAGTCAAGAAAATAATCCACCCAGTAGAAAAAGAGAAAAGAAATAATAAAAATTATGGCAAAACTAAGTGTCCAGGAAGACAATAGAATGATGCAAAATATCAATGCATTAAAGTTGTTGATTCTTTGAAAGGATCAACAGCATTGACAGACCCCTGACAAACCAAACAAGGAAAAGGAAGGAGCAAACATCAATAGCGAGGTGAGGGCTGAAACCAGTGACATCACCACAGGCTCTCAAGTCATTTTTATTCCAAATTATTTCAGAGCATAGAAAAAATGGCAAACTCCCCAAATCATTATAAAAATCCAGTATAACTTTGATGCTCAAAGAGGGCAAGTATCCCACAGAAATAGAGAATTACAGACCTGCAGATCTAATGAACATAGATGCAAAAATACTTAACAAAATATTTTCCAACAGAATACAAAAATATATAAAGCACATCATTCATCATGATTAGGTGGGATTCATTCCAGGGCTGCAAGGATGGTTTAACATCTGAAAGTCCGTCCATATTACCCAACTCATTGATGAGAAAAAAGGATGAGTCAAGTGATAATATTGATAGATGCAGAAGATGCAATTGACAACGTCCAAAATCCAGTCCTAATTAAGACACTCAATAAAATAAGAATAAAAGGGGAATGGCTCAAGGTAATGCAAGGTATTTGTGAGAAACAATAGCCAACATTATCATCAATGGAAAAAAGACAAAAACGTTCCCACTGAACATGGAGACCAGACAAAGATGTCCCTTGTCCCCACCTCTTTTTAACATTGAATGATCTATCTGGGAGAAGGGAAGGTGAAACTATTGTTATTAGAAGATGACATAAGTCTGCACATTGAAAACACTCTAAAACTCCACAACAGTAGTATTGGCAGTGATACAGGTATATGAAAGAGTGGTGGAATATAGTATCAACAAAAAGAAGCCTATTGGCTTTCTATAGATATCAGTAAGATCACAGAAAAGATCAAGAAGGCAGTGCCCTTCACCATAGTGAAGAACACACAGAAATATATCTAACAAAATAAACAAAAGATTTATACACGGAAAACTACAGAGCCCTACTACAGGAAACCAAAAGCAACTTCCACAAATAGAAGAATATACCATGTTCTTGGATTGAAAAATTCAATATAGGAAAAATGTCACTTACCCCAGGCACTATGCAAATTAAATGTTATCTCAATTTAAATACAAACAACCTACTTCAAAGAATTGGGAAAACTGACAACCACTTTCATATGGAGAGGGAAGAACCTCAGAATTAGCTGAGAACTCCTCAAGAAGAGGAGGACTTCCCTTACCTGACTTTAGTACCTATTGTATAGCCACAGTGGTCACAACAGCATGGTGCTGGTGTAACGACAGATACTTAGACCAATGGAAAAGAATAGAAAACCCAGAACTAAAACCATCAGCATATAGACAACTGTGTTAGTCCAGGTAGATTAGAGGAACAAATTTCATAGACAGCATATAGATATAAGGAAAAGGTTTATATACAAGAGGAACAGGACATTGAGCCCAGGCCAGTTCAAAATCATAAGTCCGATATTAACCCATATGCCCGAAATCAGTCTATAAAGTCTTTTTCTGACTCACGAAGTCACAGGTCAGTGGGTGCAGATTCCTGGTGCTGGCAGGGGTCTCCACATTGCTCCTCGCTTCCAACGCTCAGGATCCATCAACAGCAGAAACAACTCATCGCTGACAGAGGTCTCCGTGTGGCCTCTCCAGCTTTAGAGGTCTGGCTCCATCGGGGAAAAGCCATGTGGTCTCTCCACCGGCTCCTCCAGCTTCTCAGGAACCTGCCATCTTGTCTTGTCCATGATTCATCATCTCTGAGACTAACTTCCAACCACTGGGGAAGATAGCTTCTCAGCTTCATGAAGGAAATATCATGAGATTTCCCAGAGGTCTCAGGAGAAAGCCATGACCACCTAGAGACCTCATTGGCTTCTCAATGGCTGCCTCCAGATTAACAATCTAAACCCTACCCCTACATTTCAATCATAAAATTAGCATAAGCACATGACTGCCACAATAATTGATTTTTGAGAAGGGCTCCAAAAGCATCAAGTGGGAGTTTGATGACTCTTTAACAAGTGGTGCTAAAGCAACAACAACAAACAAACAAGTGGTGCTGGAAAAATTGGATATGCACCTGCAGAAAAATTAAATGAACTCTATCTCAATTCATGCTGAAGAACAAATACCAGGTAGATCACAGACCTAGAAGTTCAGGACCATCAATGAACTAATCAGGACAAACCCAAAAACCTTGGTTCAGGGAATATATAGGCTAGCTGTAATAAGGAAGGGAACACATGCACACACACACACACACACACACACAGATTAAGCTGAAATCAACAAATGGGTTATACAAAGGATAAAACACCTGTGTATACATAAAGACTTCACCAAAGGATCCATAGACTGGGAGAGGATATTTAGCAATGACACAGTAGAAGCAGGGCTTATTACTAAATCTACAATACCCTCTCTCCTGCAAAAAGAAGGAAACAGTTAACCCCCTGAGGGAGTAGGCAAAAGACCTGAACAGAAGTTTCATTTGAGAGGAGACTCAAATAACCAATGAGAGTTAAGAAAATGTTCTTGATCATTAGCCATCAGAGAATTATAAACTGAAGTAGCTGTGAGATACCACCTAACTGTTCTGGAGAACAGCCCAAATCAGAAATCAGACAGCAGCAAATGTTGGACGTAATGTGACAAGATAGGAACTCTCCTCCACTACTGATATTCACATAGATAAGTACAGCCACCATGGAAAGCCATCTTGCGATATTTATTTATCCAATATTACATATCTTTTTTGTTTTTGGCATCACTGCCCTCTAGTGGTCATGGGAGCTACCCAGCCTTGCTCCTGGAGAGCAGCTGCTGGATTTTAACTGCCAAGTCCATGGGCTGCACTCCTAAACTCAACCACTTACGCCACCTGTGCTCAGCCCAATATTACATATTTTTTAATTTTAACTTTTATCTATTTTTTGCTAAATAATTTTATTGGGAGCTCTTACAACTATTATAACAATCCATACATCAATTGCATTAAGCGCATTTGTACATAAGTTACCATCATGGGGAAATCAGGATGGATGAGCCCCCTTGGGCCAGTGCTTAGATTGGAGCTACTGGATGGGTGGAGAAAAGGTGAGGTAGAGAGACGGAACCAACTGCAAGGATCTACATATGACCTATCTGGAGGATGGCCATGGGGGAGTGGGCTGAGGGAGGTGTCGGGCAGGGTAAGATATGACAGAATAATAATAATTTATAAAGTATTGAGTATTGATGGGGGAGGGAGAACAGGGGGACAGGGGCGGGGTTGGAGCAACCGACACCAGGGGCTGGGGGAAAGGGCAGATGTTTGGAGAATGATGATGGCAGCGGACGTGCAAAGGTGCTTGTCACAGTATGTTTATTTATGTATTGGAAAAATGATGTACAAGCCCCTAATAAAATGATTTTTAACAAACAAAAAAGAAACCGATTTTTTTCTCCTTGAGCCCTTGGTATCAGCTCTTCATTATTTCCCTACCTATCCTACCTTTGCATTCTCATGAGCCATTGATAATTTATCAATTATTTTACTTTCATATTTTACACTGCATATTTTACACATCCCTTCCTCCATGCTTATGTTCATCACCCTGGTGTGTGTGTGTGTGTGTGTGTGTGTGGTGTCTGTTGGGGTGTGGGGGGGTGTTTTATATCAATCACTATGATTGGTTCCCCTTTTTTCCCCTTACTCCCCAATCCTTCCCCCTACTCTCATGGTATCACTACTCTCATTATTAGTGCTGAGGGTTTTTATCTGTCCTGGATTCTGTCTGTCCAGAGCTGTTACCTGTACCAGTGTGCATTCTCTGGTGTAGCCAGATTTGTAAGATAGAACTGGGGTGAGAAGAATTAGAGGAATGTTGTTTGCTTGGATGGTGCTACACTAAACTCTGCTTCCCTCCTTGTGAGTCTTCTGTTTGGGCAGTCCCATTGTTTGCAGATAGACTTTGGGTCTGCATTTTTATCCCCCTCCTTTGCATGAAAACAGTTGTTTATTTTGAGTCTTCTGATGCCTGATACCTGATCCTGTGAACACCATGTGATCATGCAGTTGGTGTGTTTCTTTCACGTGATCTTTGTTGATTCCTTGCTAGCTGACCACTTGCTTAACTGCAATCCCTGAAGACCCTAGACATTATATCTTATAATAGCTAGGTTTTCATCAAATTTCTTTACCATGTTAGTTTATGCACCCATTTCTCTTCAGCAAGTGTATCAGGAAGGCGAGTATCACAGAATGCCAGGTAATTAGAACAGAGTGTTTTTGCATTGAGGGAGGACTTGAGTAGAAACCCAATGTCCATCTGCTACTGTAATACTCAATCTATAAATATTTGTGCATAGACCTATGTCATTATCATCACACATTAATATATTTAAATATATACATGCTTATGTGTATGTCTCTATAAATGTCTTTGTATTTCCAAGTTCTTTCTGCTATTTCATTTTATTCCAAATGGAAATTAAGTTACCTTAGGACCCAGCAATCTCTGTTCTGTGCATATACTCAGTACAGGTAAAAAATGGACCATGGTCAGTCATCTGCATGCCAGTGTTTATTGTAGCACAATTCATAATCACAAAGAATTAGAGCCAACCTAAATTTCCATCGATACAGGAGTGGTTTAAAAAAAATCACTGACACACACACACACAATGGAGTACTACACTAAAAATCACTAATGGTCACATGAAACATGTCATCTCCTGGAAAGAGTTGGAGGAAATTGTGCTAAGCAAAGTTATCTAAGTACAAAAAAGGACAAGTACAATATGAATCAACTGAGGAAAGTATAGTCAGCATAGTAGGTATAGAAAAGTCACTTATCTCACACTACACAGTTGAGGTACTGGCAGTTATTGGAGACCAAAGTAAAGGGTGCACATGTCATTCCAACACAAAGAAAGGGAAGGGGGTGACAAACTGGCTGTCTATGTTCTTTCTGCCATTCTGAGCTGCTGGAACTCCTACATTTGACTCAATGTAGAGAAGAATCTCTCTCTCTCTCTCTCTCTCTCTCTCTCTCTCTCGCTCTCTCTCTCTCTCTGTATATAGGGTATTTATAACTGCCTGCTAGGAAGGTGAGGATAGGAATTGTAACTATCCTCTTTCACCAGGAGGAAGCAGAGTGCAAGAGAGAAAACTATATTTATAATTACCAGTGATCTATGTTGGTACTTAGAGATCTCTGTTGTACTGATTCTGAGCAAACAGAGCTGGTTACGGTTGTGCCCTACAGGCTAGTAGACAATTCTCCTGTCTTGGCTCCTCTCTCTTTCACTCTCATTTTGTGTCATCTCTTACCCACTCTCCAACACATTTCTATCTTTTCCTCTGATGTCTAGGGTTTCCGCATTATAATACATATATGTTTAATTTTGTCTCTTGTGTTGAAGAGGATCTTCATATTGTGTCTTCCTAGTCCACTTTCTTTTTAGAAGTCCTGAAAAGCTGCAATATTACTGTTAATTACCACTGCAATTGTTACTATTAACAATTATATGTGATACAATTCATGTAACTTGCCATCAAGTTGGTTCCGGGACTTGAACTGCAAGAACATTTGTAGATAAGAGATACAAAGGGATAGCCAAAGTTGGAGCACAAGGGTCATGGAGGAATAGAAACTTTGGGGTCTGGGACTTAATTGAAAGCAGGTTTATACATACTCTGTATATAGCCTGCATCTTGTGACAGGTTTACACAAAGGGACAGTCGACAATTATTTGAACTCATACAAAAAAGCATTAATACATCAGTCACGCTGTACACAGACATGAGGGGAGGAAAAAGTAAGGAAGGACAAGTAACAGATGTTTTTGTAGACTTTCCAGAAAACAAAGGCAAATTGTCCATTTTTATGGCAAGCAGAACAATAGGCCAGCCACGGCTTTCTTAGCTCCTGTGGTTGAGCCTCCAGTGTTTCCCTCAGGGCTCGAACTGGGGAAGGTGGAAGTCCTGTCCCACATGCGTAAGGAACAAATAACTTCCCCCCACAGTTTCTAATTAAAGCTGATAAATTATATAAAAATGTGTCCATGTGGAAGGAATGAGATAAATAAATATTTCATAGATTCAGTGGGGAACATGATAAGATGTAGACACTGAACCAAGTAATAAAGAAGAAATTATTTCTCTCTATATACATATCTTTGTCCATATCTATATCTACATTTATGTATATCTATATCATCCATATCTATACAATTTCCCCATTAGAAGGACAATGTTAAGGAGAGGAATATTATGAACTGTGATTAGTTTGCGAGTTTACAAAGAATTGGAAAGTATTCCCACAATTATAATAATAAAGGTGCATGCTTTTGAGAATGTTTTCTGGAAAGCAAATGTTCCAGGATTCCTGTAAGTAATTGTACTTTCAAAATTTAGTATACATATTGGCTTGTAGATTCACATTTCACACTGAAGGCTCATGGAATCAGCAAAGATATCCAGCATCTTATTGCATTGGGTAAATCCACATGATTGGGCAAATCTTTGTTCATGAGGACAAAGATGCACCTGACACAAGCCATTGTACTTTCAGTCACCTCAAAATTAGATATTGAATAAAGAATATTGAAGAATTCATGCATTTGAATTATGGGGTTGCCAAAAAGAGAAAGAACTTTGTCTTAGAAGAATCATAGTCAGAATTCTTCTGAGAAGTGAGAATAGCAAGACTTCATCGCATGTACATTGGACATGTTGTCAGGAGAGACCTGTTCTTGGAGGAGGACTTTGTGTTTGGCAAAATAATGAGAATGATAAAAGAGGGAGATCCTTTAGCATGCCCCAAACAGGGGTCTCAAACAATACTTTAAAAAAAATGTATTATCATCCCCTTTCTCAATGTCGATGATAATGAGTTACCTGATTGGCACAATGGGCGAAATAATGGGCTACATAGAGGAATAACCGTGAGGATGACACAATGTCTCATAACATTGTACACAGAGTCAGCATAAGGTGGGACCTGTGGGATGACACCTACCACCACCCTGCTCTTTCTCCTCCTTCTAAAATTGCTTTATTAGCACAGAATATAAGGTAGTTTATATCACATTTTCATTTAATCAAAATATTAAAGAAAAATTCTTTATGTAAGAGGGAAACTTTATAATTTATTTTAATATAATATGTCAAAATTATTTAATTGTTATATGCATAAGATACCCCTCTGTCTTTATCTTAACAGCATAGATAGATAGATATGCTAGATAGATATAGATAGATGATAGAAGATAGCTAGATAGCTAGATAGATATATAGATAGATAGATAGATAGATGATAGAAGAATCCATTGAAGAATCTCATTTGTCATTTCCATGCGAGCAAAAATCAAACTGTGCTTTGGGCTTTTTTAGAAAATAGCTTGAGGGTTTCTATGTTTGGTTTTTTTTTTCAGTGTTTTTATCCTGTTCCATGCAAACAGGATTTGTTGATAGATTTGTTTTGAGCACTAAGAACTCTGAGAAGCTTGTAGCTAGCTATCTGGGTCACCCCTCTACTCTGGACACAGTACTCTTTGACCATATGCCTTGCAAGTGGATTACACAATATCTGCACAGCAGGAAACACTCTTGAGTTAACTGTTGCTACATTGATTTTAGAGATGAAGAAAAATCGCACAGGTGTCCTACAAATTCATTTTACTTCTCATTGTTTTTTTTCAATTTCACAATCAATGATGTCAGTAAGTTTTGTTTTTGTTTTTATCCATTTCATTATCTTCATTTTCCATGAAGGTGCTAACTTGTGTTCTTTTCTAATTCAAAAATATAAATTAACACTTCATTCTTTAAAATATATTTTAGTTTTCGTTATACATTTTGATATTTTAATAGGAAGTTCTTCTGATGGAGTCAGTTAAGTTTTTGACTAGTAGCTGCAAGATTTGTGTTCAAATCCACCAACCACTCTGCAGAAACAGATGAGACTCTCTGCTTCCTTGAAGGTTCACAGTCTTACACCTTGACACAAGGTCTCCATGAATTGAAATCGACTCCATGGCAGAGTCGGGTTCTGGTTTTCTAAGTAATAAACTATATAATTGAACATTTAAAAATAAAATTTTACTTTAAGCATATTAAAACAAAAAAGAGAGAAACTAAAATTATAATGCCACTATCTTATATACTTTATTAAATTGATTACTTAGTAGTTAATTTAAACACTTGCAAAACGTATTTGTACACTGTCTCAAATAATGCTTGTGAAAATATTCAAATTTATATTAACTTGTCAATTCACCTGAGTGGATCATATTTTCATAATATTTAATCATATGGTGCAGATAATGTGTTAGGCAGCATTCTCTAGAGAAGCAAAACCAGGACACATTTGATTATATGTTTTTATCAGTAGATAGATTTACATAATGAAGAGGAATAGAACAGTCAACTAGTCCACACAGCCATGCAGAGAGCTCAGACCAACTCACTTTTCTGGAACAGTAAATCCACTGAGCATCTTTCCAATTCACACAGCCAAGGAAGCTGAAAGTAGGAGCATGAAGAAGTGAGGTTTAGCAGAGACCAGGAGTGCAGCTCAGAGAAGCAGGTCACAGTGGGGCCTCATGGTATCACCACACTAAGTGGCTGGCTGGAGGTTTGGTGACTGGAGTGGTGGCAAGGCATGATGAATCAGACAGGGCAGGAAATAGATGGCAAGCATGGGTGACTGCATTTTGGAACAGCACGGCACAGCAGTGCAGTCCACGGTTGTCCATGGGTTGACTTGGCCCATTGTTTGCACTCTGACCACCAGGATCACCAGGGAGAAAGAGAGAGAAGCTGGTCTCCAGAGAGCCATTTACCTTGCTCTCACCTCCAAATGAGGTCATCAGACTGCCACCTGATTGACAGACTAAACTCCACCCATATCTTCTTATGGGTGCCATGTTGATACCAGAAATATCACAGATAGCACCGTGATAAATGATGAACACGTTGAATTCTCAAGAATTTTGTCTCGCTTGGATCCACCATCTATATTCACAGAAACAGTTGTCAAGAGATCAAAAGTTGTGCTGCATCTGGTAAACATAATTCTTTACAGTATTGAAAAGTAAGGATATTACTTTGAGGACTATAGAGTGTTTGCCCAGCCATGATATTGTCAATACTTAATTCCATGTGAAAATTGGACAATGAATGAGGATTATTGAAAAGAATGGATGCATGTGAACTGTGATACTGAAGAAGGTGATTGAAAAAGCCATTGACTGCTAAAAGGAAAAAAAAACTGTTTTGGTAAAAGTATTTCCAGTATTCTCCTTAGAGATCTATCTTAGTTTTCCATACATGGACATATTGTCAGGAGAGACCGGTCCCTGGAGATGGGCATTGCTAGGTAAAGTGGAGGGGCAGGGAAAAGGGGAAGACTCTAAAGAAATGGATTGATACAGTAGTCGCAATGGTAGGCCCAGGCACAGTGACAATTGTGAGGATGGGCAGCACCAAGCAATGCTTTGTTCTTTTGTTCATAAGGTTATTATGGGTTGAAACCAACTTGATGACACCTAGCAATAACAACAGTCTAGCTGGGAATTCAATTGTAATGATGCAAGAATCAGATGGCTATAATTTGGGGTTTCTTTAATTTAGCAAATATCATTTCAACAAGTCATTATAGATATAAGCAGAAGATAAACTTTAATCCACTCTAGCAATACTATGTGATTGTTTTATACAATAGCTTTCAGTATTAGTGGGCATGTCTGCAGTATGCATACTTCCACTGCAGGGAGAAGCAAACACGTGCAGTCCCTTAGCCAACCGAAGTAGAGCCAGCAGAATATGACATGACCTAGTTGCCATTGGTGAGATTTCATTAGGCTGTACTCAGTGCTGCTCTGAGAGACCTGAGGCACATTTGGAAAATTCCTGAAATTCCACAATTGCACAACTGATTTGATAAAAGTGGAGTGTTGAAAACAAAATTAATTTGAATCAGCTAAACTTTTAGATTAATCTTTAGCATAAATGAAAATCTATATCCTCTCAAGGCAAACACAAATCTTGATGCTTGTTACTGATATTCAACAGCCTTTCAAATACAATTTAAAATGTACATGTCTTTTAATGAAATTTTCAATCTCTTACAATAAATTATTCCTTATTTTTATTATTCTCATACTTTAGGCATAAATTTATGATCAGCAAATGTCCCTGAAGAAAATCAAGACTGCCTTATTCTCCTAAGGAATATATAGCCCTGGAATAAAACTGAAACAATGCCATTGTATAGGAATATTTCTCATCTTAGCTTATTCTGTGTAAATTTGAGTTCCCCATCATATTAATATGGCAGAGTGGTGAGGCAATATTTTGGGGCACTAGAATTTATTTTTGCCTGCTTTTTGTTCATATACAATAAAATTTAAAATGTCTTTCCAATTCTAGGATTATCTTTAAATTATTTGTCTGCGATAAAGGCTTTACTGGAGACAAGCTCTGCATTATTCACAAAAGGTCTAGTTTTGACATATGGTTCTCTGCACGAGTTCAACTGCTGGCTGACTCCCAATCTGTGAGCTTTACTGCCAGCTAGAATCAATATCATTTTGTAATAGGCACAGTCATCATTCTTGTGTAGTAACAGACATTACTCTCTTACTTCCTATACCATCCATTTTCTGTACCACACATTTAGGCATGTAATCAAACAATATCTTACTCTTTATTTTATGCTTATATATTTGGTTTCTCAGAAGAATTTACAGAGTTCAAAACCACATTTTACATATTATTATTCTATCATCATTCTATAATAGTGTTAGAAACATCGCAGGTGTTCACTACTAAATTGAAAACTTCCTGTGAATTGGTGTTGACTGTTATCACACGTTCAACCATGGAGACATCAATAAAGAACAAAATGCTGCTAAGACTTGCTCCCTTCCCATTATTGGTTATAGATTGGGCCACTGTGATTGATAGATTGTTTTTTAACTATTTTCCTGACATAGATGACGAGGACCAGTTCCTTGTTGAGCTTAGTCTGAAAACTCTACTGTCATCTTTTTAGCATGAATACACAAGCTACCACCTGACAGTGCATGGGGAGCATGGTGACATCATCTGATCCCAGTATCCTTTATAGAAGACAAGAAGTCTATTGAATTATAGACTGTATATACATATTTAAGTATATATTTAATATTTCTGATAGTATTAGCCATTTTCCGTCCCTCTTTAAATTTTCTCTGATTTCTCTTGCACTGTCTTATTTCCTCCACATTCACTGTGATCTTTCACAACAGAGACATTCTAGAATTATGTTTGAACTTTTGTTTCTATTTGAAAGTGAAGCATGAAGGACTTATGGAAAGTTTTGTGTACATAGAAGATTCTACAAAAGTAATGACTTCTGGAGAACGACTTACGTGGGCAGGGAAGAGACAAAACCTCACTGCCATTGAGTCTCTTGTCACACATAGTGACCCAATAGGGCAGACTGGAACTCTTCCTGTGCGATTCTGAGATTCCAACTCTTTCTGGGAACAGAAATCCTCATCTTTCTCCAGAGGATCAGGCAATGGCTTCAAACTGCTGACTTTGTGGTTTGCAGTGCAACAATTAACCCACCATGTCACCAGGGTTCCTTTTAAGGAAGATGGGAAAGTAAGAGATAGTCCTTGAAAGATCCATGGGGCCATTTATTAAATCAAAACACAATATGTCAATTTACTCCCATTAGGATGACTACTGTATGGTGCCTGAGGAGTGGAGTACTAGAGGAACAAATCATAAGATGGAAAGTACGAGCTTGTTTGACTTGTGCCTGGTGATATTGTTACTTCTTTGGCTAGCCAGAAGTCAGATATATCCTTGGAGTTTACTAGGTTAGCTCCTGGAAACAATATGGGAAGTTATAGTTGTGATTATTTTGTTTGGCCACGGTCTCTGGTTATTTCTATATAAAATGAATACTGCTAATGTATATCTTGAGCTTAGGTGTAAAAACTGCCTTTTGAATGTCTCAGAACCTATGCTGCTAAAGGAGAATGGTTAAGAAGGTCAGAATGCCTGACTGAAAGCATGGATTTGTTTTGATGCCTTCAGAGACCTAATTCCATGTTTTTGTGTAAACAGTAGTTTAGATAAAGATTTCCATAAGCTTAATAAGTATTGACCTTGACTGTTTTAAGAATTAAGTTTAATTTCTGACTGCTGTTTATACTGATTTCTTATGCCTATTACTGTAAATTAAGTATGCATAGAAATGTTTATTGGGAAGTATGAAGAGTCTGTAAAGCCAGTTACCTCAAGCCAAACATTGACTTCTAGAGGGTTTAGGACTTAGCGTCAAAGACATATCTTAAGAGATTAACCTCACTTTGTCCTTAGATGGGGTTAGGCCACACCTGGAAAGACTTCTCTGAAGAAATTAGCCCCACCCAGTCTTTTGGAGTACTCAGGATTCTTGTATTCTAAGAGAAGGTCAAACTGACTGATAAAGAAGGATAGAGTCTATTTCCTTGGAAAATCCTGACAAGTGATTATTTTCAGAAGCAAAGGAATATGGAACCATGAAGATAACTCCTCTCTGGCACTGAATGTTAATGGAAACCTGTGGCAAGCTGATATGCTTGCTAGGTTTCTACCTGAATCTACTCTTTGAGTAGAAATAGGAGAACTACAGCAATAAATAGGCAGGTTGAATTTGGCCACTGACACCCGTGGGACTTGGTTCACAGGAAATAGAGGAGAAGAGACTGGGTTGACTGGTCTGAAGTTCATGCCCCAGCATGAGAGAGGTAGGTATGTTGAGAATTCGTGATGGGAGGACCTTGGTCTAAAGGGAAGGCTACCAATGGCTACCCTGGTGAGGCTAAGTGAAACAGTCCACATTGAGTTGACCAGAACCCGACCAGAGGAAGAGAAGCCATTTGAGTCTGGTGCATATTGCTGCTGACTTTTTGATGGCCTGCCCTGATTTGACTTTGCTAATGGGCACACACTTCATGAGTTTCCAACTGGAATGAAGATTCTTCATAATGAAAGATTTGATAGTTTCCTCAGAGCACTGGGTTGATATAAGTGGGCAATATAGAAATTAGATACCCAAAATAGGGGAATAAAGGCATGAGGTGGTTGGCTTGCAAGATCTCATAGGTGGCTGAATATATATTCATAGGATTATAGGGTCAAGGTGTACATATTTTGTAATTACAGTTGTAAAACATAGGATATTTTTTGTTTTGTTCACTTACAGAATGTTATTTTTTTAAATGATGGTGACACATGTTGAATTGTATGCATTTTAGTTTTATCCTGTTAGGCATTGATATGATTTTAGTGTTTATTTGAAAGCTACATATGGTTACAGAGTTATGTGAAAGTGTGAAATTAACAAAGGGTAGTCTGTGGTGGTCATGTGCTTATTTCTAGCCTGTTAATCTGGAGATTAACATTGAGTAGTCAATGAGGCCTCTGTGTGGGCATGGCTTTCTCCTGATACATCTGGGAAATCTCACGATATTTTCCTTGTGAAGATGAGAAGCTATCTCCCCAGTTGTTGGGAGATAGTCTTAGAGACCAGGAATTATGGACAAGACAAGATGGCAGTGTCCGAGCTGCTGCAGGAGTCAGAGGAGAAGCCACACAGCCTTGCCCTGATGGAACCAGACCTCTGAAGCTGGAGAGACCTTGAGTGGACCCCTGTCAACGATGAGTTGCTTCTGCCCCCATGGAATGCTGTTGATGGAGCCTGAGCCATGGAAGCAAGAAACCATAGACCCCTGTCGGCGCAGGGACTCTGCACCCACTGGCCTGTGACTTCGTGAGTCAGAAGGAGACTTTATAGACTGATATCAGGCAAATGGGTTAATATTGACTTATGACTTTGAACTGGACTGGGCTGGGATGCTTTTTCAATGTCTCACTCCTCTTGTATGCAAACCTTTTCCTTATATCCATATGCATGTCTATAAATTTGTTCCTCTAGTTTACCTGGACTAACACAATGAGTGAGAGTGAGAATGAGAAGAATAACAAGGAATTAGAATTTGTTGTTAATCAAATCAGTCATAGTTTATGACTTCAAAATGAAAAAAATTTAAAAAATGATGAGGAATTAGAATTGTTCTTAATCAATTCAGTCTTGGCCTATGAATTTACACTGAAACAGTGAAAATATGAAGCAGTGAAAGTGAAAAAAATTATATGTCTTATCTAGAACACTATTATGAAAAAATGCAGGTTGAAACTCGAATGGAGGACTCAGAAGAGGTGTAATAAATCTCTTCAAAAGGTGATGTGTTGCAGGAATTATGGCCAGTGTCATGGAGAGCAGCAAAAATTCAAAGAGGCAACCTGGGCGGCCATCTTTAAGCACAGCTAAATCACACAGCTGTTTCCACTGGTTCTATTCAGAGAGTTTGCTGCTATGCAACACAAATACTGCCCTTGTTTTTTTTTTTGTTCAGTGGGAGATTAAGTTTCAGGAAGGACTTTAGACTCGCAATTTTGCCCACTTAGTTTAGCATTTCAGTTTATCCAGATTTACAATATTTGAGTCTGTTACAGTGTTACTTTGTTGGCCTTGGCTAAGCCAGATTGAATAGTTTCAAAGTTGTGAAATTATTGGCAAGGAGGATGTGGAACTCAGCTATGTTTTTCTAGGAATGATTTTAAAACGGTTCAGTTTCTATAGAAAACAGTTTAATAATTGCTCATAAAGTTTTTAAAAAATACTATACAACCTAGAAATTCTGTTGTTAAATATATTCCCCAAATTACAAAAAAATGGAACTTAAATAAATGCATGTGCATACATGTTATAGCAGGAGTATGTGCATTAGTCTAAATTTGGAAGTCTTAAAAGGCACCAGGAACCCTGATAGCATGGCTTCTTTCACTTGGTCTTTATCTATAGACTTTATCTTTCTTGGCATTTTAAATTTTATTCAACTTGTAATTAGAATGCCCAACCTTGAGTAGTTTTAAACCTTACATGTAATTTATCAGTAAATAAAGAGGACACAAACTTTTATTCCTAAAATATCTGTGACCAGTTTCTCTTTTAAGCGTTCCCCCTTTTTAATCCTTTCAGACTTGCTTACACAAGGGTAAGTCAAGCATATGAATACAGAATCATTGGACTCTAAATAAAAATTTCAAGATGAAAAGCAATTGTTTCTACTTATGCTAACTTTTTCCACTTCGGAGGGCCATATTTCCATCTCTGCAGTCTTTACCAAAGAACTCTGTGTTCTTTGATTTCCCTCACATCAAACAGGCAGTTTGGGTATTGTCTAAGGACTCAGATGGATTTTCTTCTCCAAAGTGTTTGGGCCTAGGGGTCTAAAGGGCCAAACTGGGTCTGCAAGTTGGGTAGGCAAGGTGTCACAGTTAAATTCTTATAGGAAAGACCTTGCTTCTCTGAATGAATAAGCAGGTGAATTATAAGGAATGGGGTAAAAACATCCTCAGTGAGACTTCCCTAGCCTTTTTCTCAACAAGTCAATTATCAACTTTATGAAAACATCTGCAAAATGAACTCCTGTGATTATCCTGCATTCTTTGAACATACCAATGAAGATTATCCATCAGGAATCTCCCAGCACATTCACTATAAAGTTTGGATTGACTATTCTGCATTGTATTCAACTACCAGTACAGATTCCCCTGTAATCCACTGATTAGAATGAGTCCCTCCCTGCTCTTAAGGCACTTTCTTGGGCTGCAGAGACTTATTTTCTGCAACCCACTGAACACAGAGACATGTTTGAACACATTTTGCTGGGAATATATCCTTATATGTATAAACTGGAAACATGGTAGCAATACTTGTTGACTTAGGTTTTGTGAGCTTTCTTCTCTCATGTGAAACATTGGGATAAAAAGCATATTCTCACAAACTGTGCCAATATGCTGAATCAGAGTCCTCTGCTTGGAGTCCCTTCTGTGATGCAAATGGTTAAGTTACAGAACTAATAACTGAAAGGATAATGATTCAAGTGATTGCTCCCTTTTGAAAAGGGGGACCTGCTTCCCCAAACCAGCCTTTACTCTGACACAGGAGGCCACCAGGAATCAGAATGGACTCTGTGGCATTTTTCTGTTTGATGATTGTTATTTAAAGCTCACACTCTCTTAAGTACTTTAAATAATGAATGTGAAAATTTCCTTGCAATGATAATTTTGACTGCAGCTCCATGGCAAAGAAAAGGAATGTTTTCCTTTATCCAGTACCCGAGCATCTCCCATCCACTTCTGGCTTTCCAGAGTTCCACTAGATAAAAAGAATCTTACGATATACTTATGAACAAGTCTTAGGATATACTTTACTTTATTAGAACTTGTAACCTGGAATTACACATTTCTCAAATTGCTCTTACTTTAGCAGACAAAAGAAGTGAGCTTTTGTCTCTTTTCTGCCATCTGGGTCACTTTATCTTCCTCAAGCACAAATAGACATTAGTCTTTTTCTGCTTGTCAAACACAAGGTACAGATTTTAGAGTCTCCAAGTGGTCTGTGATGGGTGCTACTTGTCAGCTGGCTAGATTACGATTCTGAGTAGGTTGGCAGAGACGATAAAATTGCTTTCCATTTTATGATGTGATGCTAGCAGCCAAATGGTTGGAAGAGGACTTTCCTTGGGACTGTGGCCCATGCCCAGTATATAAATGCCTTTTTTGGCAAAGCTCACTCATTCTATCTCAGCCCTGCTATCTTCTCATGGAAATATCACAGCCATGAAAAACTGTAGAATATACTTTTACTCTGAAACATATAATGGGGTTGGCATAAGTCTCAATTGACTTGAAGGTAATTGCTTTTTATTTAGTTTAGCTTTGTTGCAGTATGATGGGGATAAATAATGTGCTATAATAAAAATTACCTCATAAATGTTGAGAGGTGGCCAAACTAAAGAAGAGAATCAAGTGTTTCTCGGGATATGATGACCCATGATCCACCAGGGAGCCTTATTAAAATGCAAATGCTATGACCCTAACTCCATATTTAATGAATCATTCTGGAAGTAGGATTTAAAATCCTGAATACTTTAACAGGCATATCCAAATATTTCTTAACATGTTGAAGTTTGAAAACTTAGAAGGCTGCTGGGCAGGTTGGAGGAAATATGAAAAATGAGAAAAGAAAGAAAATGATATTTGCAAAGTATTTATGAAGCAGCACTGACCAGATAGAAATAACCACATACCTCAAATTACTGATCATCTTAAACATGCCTTGTTGCCAAATAACTTAATGAACAAGATGAGCAAAATCACATTATAGCTTTAAACAATTTATTATGGCTTGATATATTATCCCCCTTGACTTGCAAGCATTTTTATATTTTCAGCTAGAGATTTCTGGAGAATAACTCAAAAATGTAAAACGTTAGGCTTCCTGACAGGTAGAGAAAAAATATATTTTAGACTGGCATAAATGATTATGATAAAAGTGAAGCATAATGCCGAAGCACCCAGATGACAGAGCAGGCAGACAATTTAATTCCAGGGCAAGAAAAGCAACTGCCATACTTCAGTTTGAATGCTACTCTAACAGCATGGGTAATTTTTTATACTAAATATTTGAGTTCTTCTGGGAATTAATGTAATTGCAAATGCTGAAGAAAAATTTATGATCAGCACAGGCCCCTGGCTGAGTTCTCATTAATCCCCAACAAGCAATTTTCAAATTCTAAACTGCAGAGAGTCTAAATAGATGGCCTTCTGGTGATCTTATACATTTTTTGTAGTTTTTATGAAAATTGCCCTGAAAAGATAACACTGAAAGCATTTACAGTTTATGTACCTAGAAAGCTAGACGTCTGAAAATTACTAACAAAAAGCAGCTTTCTCTCTCTACCTAGGCAGACTGCATGCTTTATTCCTCTCAAAATACTTATGCTATTAGATGAATTCCATGAAAAAGTTTAAGAGTGCTGCAATATTTTACCTGCTTGCAAATCTGTTGCACTGTGCTGGCTTGGGTGCTGCTAGAGTGCCTGAAGTTACACCTGGTTTACAAGTCCCAGCAGGATCTCTCAGGGTGTTCAGGCTTTGGTGGAGTTTCCACACTAAGAGGAGAACCTTGATGATCTGCTTCCCCAAAACCAAACAATCAAAGCATATGGATCAAAAGAGAATATTTTCTGGTATAATCCTGGAAGGTGAGCCTCTTAAGTTGCACCTCATTACAAATTAGCTTCAACAGTGGACTCATACATGCTAATGATCATGAGACTGCCACAAGAATGGCTAACATTTCATCCCATTACTTAAGATCATCACTGATAGCAATGGTAATTCTACTGTCACTAATAGACTAGAGAAACAAATTCATAAACACAGATGTGTATAAGAATGAGATTTATTTACAAGATCAGTTGACGATTGATAAACTACACCAGCACAGTCCAGATCAAAACCACAAGTCCAATATTAACCCATATGTCCAACACCAAATTTTAAAGTCCTCTTTAGACTCAAGAAACACATACAATAATGCTGAATGCCAGGAGATCACAGCCCAGTACATGGGAAATCTTATAGATCCAGTGGCATTATAATCCTCAACTTTGGCAGGGGTCTCCAAGTGGTTTCTCCAGGTTAGGATTCCAATTGCAGCAGGGGAGGTCCATATGGCTTCTCCTCAGGCATGTCTCACAAGGAGACAGCCTTTTCTGGATGTGAAGAGGGAGAGAGAGAGAGAGAGAGAGAGAGAGATTCTTCAGTCTCCAAAGAAGAAAATAGAAGAGTTCCCAGAATACTCAGGAGAAAGCCATTGACAGAAGTTTCATTGGCTATGACTTGATTGACAAACTAGACTCCACTCTCTCACTTTTAATCCTCTCAAGTACCAATTTGACACCAAATTTTCTAACTACTACATAGAAATTACAGTTCTATTATATTTTACAGTTTTTAGGTTTCTTTAATATATATTACCTTAATGAATTTCACAATAAATCTGAGATGATCACTGTGCCATTTTTGACAGGACGATATGGAGGTTTACAAATTCTAAATAGCTAGCTTAACACACACACAAATAGCAAAAGATTCTGAGAAATCCAGTCCAGATTGTTTGACAGATTTCAACTGTTCTTTCTTTGTGAAGCCCTATAGCCTTGATAACTGGGAAAGGAACATCATTTTGGTGTTTCTTTCACTTTGGCTTGGCTTCTTTCTTCTCTTCTCTTCTCTCTCTCTCTCTCTCTCTCTCTCTCTCTCTCTCTCTCTCTCCACTCCACGTCCTTCCTCTTCTCATGCCATCTCTCCTTCTTCACTGTGCTCTCTTCTCTCATGACCCATTCTTCAACAAAGAAAACCCCTCTTCTCACTCCGCTTTCACTGTCTTCTTCTTTGCCTTCCTTCTGCTCCTCCCAATCTTGCTCTTCTTCCTTCTACTTTGCAATCCCATGTCTCTCCTCTCTTCTCATCCCATCGTATTCCTACCGCCCTTTCCAGGTACCTAGTAAGCCAACTCTACAGATGATTCCAAACTTCTATGGGCATGGATGCACTGTGTCTTTCAAAAATATATATATATATATGAAGTGATAACTCCTGGAACTTCAGAATATGACTCTTTTCTGGCGCTGCGTATTAGTTAATATAAGCCCATAATTGAGTAACATGACTGATAATCAGGTACTAGTTATGCTTTGTGCTGCAATCTGAACCTTCGCGGTTGGAAACCATGAGTCTCCATGAGAAAACAGGATGAGGCTTTGTCATCCCGTAAAGGGCCAGTCTCAAGAGCAGAGGACTAGTCTGCCAACAGTGGCAGTCCTACCCTGCCCTATAGGATCTTTTGGAGTGGGTATTGATTTTAAGGCAGTAAGTTTGCTATTTTGGGTCCTTAAAAGAAGAAAAAGGAGAGTTGGAGAAATTTACACAGGGATAATGATCAGGTAAAAATAAGACAGAGAATGGAACTGTGCTGTCATAAATCATGGAATGCATGGAGCTACCAGATGCTAGGTAAAATAAAACAAGATCTTGACCTAGTGCAGTGGTTCTCAAACTCCCCAATGCCACAGTCTTTTAGTATAGCTCCTCAAGTTGTGGTGACTCTCCCCAACCATAAAATTACTTCTGTTGCTACTTCATAACTGTAATTTCACTACTGTTAATGAATTGGACAACCCCGGTGAAAGGGTTGTTGAACTCCTAAAGGGGTCACAACCCACAGGTGGAGAACTGCTGTCCCAGAGGTTCATGAGAGAGCACGTTTATACCACTAGACTTGTGAAAAGTGCGTGTGTGCTAGGGAGAGGACTGTCTCTCCTTAGACTTCATAATGGAAAATAAGGATAATCTTGACCTTATACCAAGGCTGAATCCTATGAGGCTGAGGGCAGGAAAACCTCCACACTCTGGCCCTCCTTACCAACAATTCTAGCACCAACCATCCCTCACACAATATTCTGTTTATTGCTGGCTGGACTCCTGATAGTAATGACCATATGCAACTTTCAGGCAATGCTTATTTCCAAGGTTTATTAGCAAAGTTAAAGAATACAATTCAGAATCAGAAATTCTCAGGACATAGTTCTTCTAATTAGGACTTGTTCTCAGTCAGAATTTCCTCCTGGCTCTACTGTCTTAATGATTGGAAAGTCCACTCCAATCCCCAATTCCTGCTTCTGAGATGGCTCATTTTATAGCCATCAGGATGGAAAACTTGATCAACCCCTTTAGAACGTCAACATTTTTACAATCACAAATAAAACCAAGCCAAGCTTCCTGAGAAGTAGTCAATGTAGACTCATATCTAACCAACAAAACAGGGTAGAATTGCCCCTGTGAGTTTTCAAGACTCTAAAATTGGAGTAATAATTCTCCCTTTTCTCCCTTTAGAATGCTAATGGTTTTGAACTGCTGTCCTTAATCAATGCCTGGCCATCATGTCACCCAAGCCCCAGGAAATTAGGTAAGAATTGAAAACTATATCTAAAGAATCTTATTAAGTAATTCACTGCATTGCTAGGTTGAATTCAAAGGTATAGTTTCCAAAATGGTAAGAGGCTCAGTGTATGTGTTTTACACCACCCGCCGTGGGGCACTGTATTAAGACAGCCTTAGTAAATGAATAAACCTACCAGAGATGAATCATTCCTGTTCCCCTTACGGTTCATATATTGTCCTCTGAATTTCTTTCTTGAATTTGAATGTGAAAGATTTGGACCTATAAAGGATTCACAACCACCAAGACATTGAGGCTCTGATGGGAACTGAGATTACGCATACTACCTACAACATCAAGGAACTATGAGTTACAATAGTAGTACAGATGTGAGCTTTTACAAGAGAACTTAAAGTTTGTGACATGTTCTGTAAAAAGAAACCATGAAAAACCTTTGGAAGCTCTCTTATACCTGCTTCTATTGTGTAACTTCTCCCACTCCTCCCTCAAACTCAGCCAAAGAGAATGCACAGAACATTGCACCCACCTGTTTTATTTAGCCAAACTTATTTTATACGTATGATTATATGAATGATCTATGAAGCCCCGTATTCTTCAGTTTTCCAGCACATTTTCCCTCCCTATATTCTTATGACAAACACCATCGTCTATCTGTGCCTGCTGGGTTTTAAATTCATCTGTCTCTATGGCTTCAATCTAGCACATCATTATTCACTTTATTTTCCAATGTCCCTCTCATCTCACTGTTTACGTCACACCAGCATGTGGTCTACCCAGCGATATGAACTTCACTCGCCATCTTCCAATTTCCCCACTTCAACTGTTAGTTCTCAGATGGATGTATATTATTTGTTACAAGGTTGACATTCCATTTTAATTTTGTAAATTTTTAAAACTGTTAAACATAGCAACATTTTTCAAAACTGATAGACATAGCAAAACTTTTTTTATTGTTTTAGGTGCCATTAAGTCTGTTTGAATTCATAGCAACTCTCTGTATAACAGGAGGACACAATCCCCAGTCCTGTGCCATCCTCACGTTTGAGCCCAGATTTACAGCCACTGAGTCAAGGCATCTCTTTGAATGCCTTCCTTTTGTTAGCACCCACACCCTAGACCAAGTTGCATTCCAATCACCAATAACTATCAATGCATATTGAATTCAGGTTTGATAAACTTCCAACTGAACTTCCTGGTAGAATTCTTCCAAGATATGAAAAAATAATAATTTATAAATTATCAAGGGTGAGGAGGGGAAGGAGGGTGGAAGAAGGATGAGGGAAAATGAGGAGTTGATACCAAGAGCTCAAGCAGAAAGGAAATGTTTTGAAAATGATGATGGCAATAAATGTGCAAATGAGCTTGACACAATGGATGGATGGATTGTGATAAGAGTTGCATGAGTCCCAATAAAATGATGTATTAACAAAAAGAATTCTTCCACTTCTTTATCACTAACTTTGTTTGTTGGTGCACACGTTGGAACAATTGTATTGATTGGATTTCCTCGCAATTGGATTTATATAATCCCATAACAGAGAGCATTGTACTTCATAATTGATTTTGCAATGCCCTCTTTTGACAGTGAATGCAATGCCATCTTTCTAGATTGTGCTATTCCTAGCTTAATAAATAATTAGATATCCTAATTAAAATGTCTAATACCAGTCTATTTCCGTTTATTAATATCTAGGATACTGAACTCTATGCTTTCCATTTCCATTTCTATTGCTTCCAATGTTCCTAGATTAATATTTTGCACTAATCACAAATAGAATTTTGCAGTTGTTTCTCCTTCATTTGTCCACCATCCACAAATGAAGATCCCAAATGCTTCACTCCCAGCAGGATTTATCCAGTTCAAATCAACATTGTCAACTCTGCTTCAACAAAGTTGAAAGAGTAGACACTTTCCAGTTTAAAATTTCAAAGTAGGTCATTTGACTTTATATCCGTATTGTAGTATCTTCGAGATATCACACATAAAAAAATAGGCAGACAGCCTGTTCTTCATTATTCCATGTGTTTATTAATTGCTCTTCTTTCCCTGATCTTTAGTATTTACTGGAAGGCTGTCTTTTTGAAGATCCAGTATGGTCAGAATGCTTCACTTCATGTACTCTACCAATCTGTCCTCTGCTTGGTCTTAACCTCTGATTGAAACTCACTTTCTGAAGGTTTGTCCTAAACCTCCAGATTGCTTCTGTTTTACACATGCACACAGCATATATTTGTGCATTTCTGATATATTTTATTTATATATATTATGTCTGTTATATCTATATTTCTGATATCGAATATATATCTGTTATAACTATTTTTATATAGCTATTATATATGTTTATGTTGTATATGCATATTTGTTATGCATATTTCAATTATACAGATACATATTTAAGTATGTATAGTCCTCTATATATTTCTGTTAAATATATATTTCTACTTTGTGTGTATATATATACATATATATATATATACACACACACACATTTCAAGTGATAATTATTTACTTTGTTTAAGCCTGGTGATCTACTTCTAAAGGCCAATGATAAGGGTATTTTCAGAGTAGAATTTTGTTCGATAAATGTAGCAAGATTGGCTCATTGAATGAAATGTATTCAAAATACACAACAGTTGCAGAAGTGCATTTGAACAGATAAAAGACTGGAGATGTGACAGTGCTGAGCAACGTGCTGTTCTTTTGTGCGTGGTATATTCATAAATCAGAGGCAGCTCACTAACAGCTAACATCAAAGTGCAATGTGCTAGGCTCGCTTGCCTAGAGAACAAGCCAGGGACATTCACCTACATATAAGAAAGAACATTATATCAGGAAATCACTTTACATGGATAAGGTGCTCCAGTCCAGACCAATTTCAGTCCTTAGGTCAGATGCCAGCCTGGGCCCTCTTCAGACTCATGGTGATGCAGGAAACATGAGGTCACAAATTCCAAAGAGAAGCAGGGAGATCGCAATCCGGTGCGTGCATAGTCACATGGATCAAGGTCAGTGGAGACATGAGAGGGTACCAATAGCTCTCAGAACTGTAGGATGACCAAGAGTACTAGCTGTGATGTCAGCAGTATGTAGGGGAGAGAATTTCTCAGTCTCTCTTTGATCAAAAGGTCATAGCCAAGTAGACATCATCAGGCTCTCACCTGATTGGCCAGGGGGACTCTTCCTCTATACTCTCATATAGTTTCAAATTGAAATTAAATCAAACCGCCACAGCTTCCCACCAGGCAACATGCTATATGGAGGGGGGACTAACTATCCTTATTCAGTGCTCTACTGCAGTGCCTAAGTCATTGCCAAGCAGGGATCACACTAAATAAATAACTGCTGAGGGGAGGAAGCAATAATAGCCAGGATTAGACAACGACTGTTTTCTGAAAGTGGCTGTGACCAGGCAGCATCAGTCAGCAGCCTTGAGTTCTGAGTTTTTTGTCTCCAATGATATGTGCATTTAATATCCTCACCTTTTACTTGTATTGGTATTCTAAATGAAAGTGTCAGGGGATTCACAAGGGCTGATTGCAATGTTTATGATTATTACTAACTAAAGTCTTTTATGAAAGGAGATTTTGTTCTTTTCCCTCAATTGAAGCCTGAGAAGAAAACATTTAATTCTCTGTAATGTCTGTCTAATACCCTAGGGTTTCAACAAAGTTAATTAACTGGAAGGCACATGACTTGAAAAAATCCATTAAATTTCTCCTAGATTAAGTGCTGATGAAGAGCTGAACCAACAACCATATGAATCTCTCATTTGCTTTCAATCCTGTGGAATGGAAAAAGTGGATGCTGGTAGGAGTACCTGGTTGCAGTGCGATAAGGAATTTTTGAAAACACTTTTCAGACAAATGTGTGAGGAACACATGTCAGAGTTATATTTTCAACAGAAAAAGGTTCTTAAGAAATCCTTCTCAATGATTTGTTGCTGGTTGATATTTTTGGTTGTGGTTATAGTAGACTATATCAAAAATGTTGCAGGTGTCTAATGAAAGATAATTAGAAAAGTTGGTCAAAGGTCATCAGAATACTTACAAGAAATGTATTTTACTCATCATACACAGACTGAGAGATGATTGAAGTCAAACTTTAGGATTTCAATAGAGTGGGCAATTTCCTAAAAACCTAACAGCATTGCTCACCTATTTTATTAGGACACTTAGTTTCCTTCTTTTTGGAAAGGTCTGCGGCAAAGAGGACAAGGATCAATAATGACTGAGTTTAGTACAAACTGTACTATCAAACATTTCTTTGAACTCAGACAACCTTTCAATATTTCTTTTTTCTTTGGCAAAACAAAGGTGTTAAATTATATGATATAGTAGTTAATCCAGTTCCACTAAGCCTAAGTTATTTATCTTTAAAGACAAATAATTTAGGAAGGTTCAGAATATCACCCTTCTCTTGCCAACCAGAACTTGAGGAGAGTGTCTTTTCTTTATTCTGCTAACCTTCCCTCCAGGGAACTAAGCTGTGGTCCCCAGGAAATGCAAGCCAAACCACAGGTGTTGAGTCTGTTCTTGCTCATGGTGACCTCAACGATATCTCAATAGAACTATTCCACAGGGTTTTCAATGGCTGCAAATTTCAGAAACAGATTGCCAGACTTTTCTACTGTGGTCACACTCACTTAGCTGCAATGACAAACCTCATCAGTAACCCAAGACAAATCATGGGTGCCACCCAGAAACCTAGGAGAGGTCAGTTATCCCAATACTCAGTTTCTAAGTTCCCTGAATTTGAAAATATCCTTTTTAAATTTTCAAAGATACAGGCATATGCTGAGAGAAATACAGAGTTTGCTTTAGCACAGATGGACTTATAACCCAGTATCACACAGTTAAGTAAGGGAGATTTGGTTTGGGAACCAATGTATCTGTCCTTTAGCCCCATGTGCTATGCAGGGAAGGTGCTGCAACGAATACAAATCAAGTGCAGGAGAGAAATGGAACAGTGTCTACTATCATCTTATTTCCTAAAAGGTAATTTCACTGGCAGGCTTACTTCTTGGCATACGAGCAAAAGTGTATGAAGTGCTTAACATTGCATGCTATGCTAGTATTTACTGGGATTATATTTCTTAATTGATTAGTCTCACTGAGAGGCAAGAGCTATAATTTGCCCTATTTCACAAATGATGAAGTGGAAACCTAACTTAGAATCAAAGAACTCTAGAATGGAACTTTAGAACCCATTCATGATTTTTTATTATTAAATCATTTTATTGGTGGCTTATACAACTTATCACAATTCACACATACATCCATGTTTGAGTCTTACTTAATTTGTGGAATTTCCTATTCAACTGATATGGAGTAGCATCTATATATCTGAAACTTTAAATTGTCTCAGGTGATTCTAATATGCAGAAAAGTTTGAGAGGATTAAATTACTAACACAAGGTTGATAACAGAGAAAGAAGTAGATGACAAATTTGAATAATGGTGGTCCTTCTAGGATAGCTCACGGTCATGGAGATGATGCCGCTTCATAGCAAACCTATAGGCCAGACTAAAATGGTCCTATGAGTTCCTGAGACTGGATTTTCTCTCCAGGCATAGAAAGGCCTTTCATTCACCAATGAGCGTTTGGATCTGGGCACCTCGTTGATTTGTGTTTTAACACCACAATGGAAAGCTTCGATTTTAGATTCATTTTATAGCATTTAGTATTCCACATACAAGGAACAAGTAAAAGGGGTAGCTTTTGTCTCATTTTACAGAAGGAATACCTAGGAGCTAAAACAGTACACTGGGTGCTTCCTTAAGAGACATCATTATTGTACGAGATTGGATTCACTGCCAAGACTTTAGGGTGTCAAATCCTGTCACAGATTAATTTCCTATAAAGCCTATAAAAAAACCTCTCCTGGTTTTCTACAGCCTAAGCCTTGAGAAAAAGAATTCAGACTGGGTTAAAGATGGATACTCCCAGCAAAATGCAGGATTGGGATTATATAGCCTTTTAACTCACTGCACCTTCTGAACCACCTTTGAATATTTGGAGCTTCCTTGTAATGTACCTAGGTTGCCAGCAAAAGTCTGTTGCTATAATAATGTTTCTAAATGATCATTCTCTATATGTCAGAGTAGACATGTACTCCATTTTATTGATGGTAGCTTATTTGGGAGAAGTAGATTGCCAGGCCTTTCATCTCAAGTGCCTTTGGATAGACTGAAACCTCGAAATCTTTGGCCAGCAGCCACACGTGTAAACTATGTACAGCACTCAGAGACTAGCATCTTTTCTGTACACACAGTACCGTAGAATATACAAAGGGCTACAAACTGCTCATTCTCAGAGGCTGTACTTTGATCTATGATGTTGGGGTTTGCTGCCCTCAAGTTAGCTCCACTTGGTGGTGCCCCAGGGGCAAGAGAACAAACATTGGTCCTGTATCATCTTAAAAATCATTGGGATGCTGCAGCTGCCCTGTTGCAGGAACTGAGTACTTTGAATGTTTTCCAAACCAGGAGTCTCCTCTTCCACCTCTCTGTCAGTATTTTGTTGAAATTGATTGAGTTTCCATTTCTAATTTTTCAAAATCAGTGTAGCAGTCATGTGTTTATGTTAATTTTATGATTGAAATGTAGGGGTGGAGTCTAGCCTGTTAATCTGGAGATTAAGTAGCCATTGAGTAGCCAATGAGGCCTCTGTGTGGGCGTGACTTCCTCTTGAGACTTCTGGGAAATCGCGTGATATTTCTGTCATGAAGATGAGAAGTTATCTCCCCAGTTGTTGGGAATTAGTCTCAGAGATGATGAATCATGGAAAAGACAAGATGGCAGCGTTTGAGAAGCTGCAGTAGCCGGTGGAGAGACCACACGGCCTTGCCCTGATGGACCCAGACCTCTGAAGCTGGGGTGGCCACGTGGAGACCTCTGCCAGCGATGAGTTGCTGTTGATGGACTCTGAACCCTGGAAGTGGGGAGCACCGAGATTCTGCACCCACTGACTTGTGACTTCGTGAGTTGGAAGGAGCCTTTATGGACTGATTTCGGGCATATGGGCTAATATCGGACTTATGACTTTGTATTTTGTATATATACCTTTTCCTTATATCCATATGCGTGTCTATGAAATTTGTTTCTCTAGTCTCCCCAGACTAACACAATCAGTCTCCAGATCTTTCTTCCTAGCTAGCTTTGGTCTGAAATCTCTCATGGCATCATTTTACTATGATAACCCTACTGGCTTTTCCCAAATCTGTGGCATTACTTTCACTCTCATAACAATGTACAAACTACGACAGACTGACACATGGCTTTTGGTGCATAATGGTAAAAAAAAAAAAAGGAACTAAATTCAGTATAAGAATTTATTTTATCAAACACAATAATATAACCAATAATGATTCTGTATAGATGAATAAATGCCATTCATATAAAACACAAAGTACATCATTGAATAAATTCTTCTCTACAAATTAGCCTGGTAACATATGTGTCCTTTATTTCTATGGGAATACAACAAACTCACAAATGAACTTTTGGGTGACAACTATAAGGTGGAGAATTGTTTGCACTATAAAACACCAGATGTTAATATTATAAATGGTAATTTGTTTTTAAATAGAGAGATGAAATTGGAAAATGCAAATATAAACTGAATCAATGTATTTAAAAATAACAGATGAATGTATTCATTTTTTATCTACAGAGTTTGACATAATTGCTTTTAACTCTGTGTGATAGCATTAACAATCTCACTTTGAATTGTATTTCCCTATTCCAAATAGCTAGCATGTGTCATACAAATCACAGATGGTGTCTGGTTAGTGAAGTGATAAAGAATTATAGTAGCAAACATCCCCATGATTCAACTAGTCATCAATCATTTAAGACATATTAAGCTTTGTTTTGACAACTGAGGTCTTTGCACTAACTAGACGAACAGCTATCTTTGGGCTCACAAAGCTACCCTTCTTGATCTTTTCTACTAAAGGCACACCCTCACTCCACTGGCAAGCCTGTTTCAGTCACACCACTCTTCTGAATTTTCAGAAGACCATCTAGGTTCCTTTGTCTATAATACCTCTTATAGTTTGTCTCTAACTATTGGGAATTTTAGCCCTTTCTTTGTGTGAAGGATTAGTCTAGGCTGCATGTCATCAAAGTTGCTTTATCAAGGCTCCCATGTATATTGGTGTAGATTGTGGCTCTAGCTTAATGCTTATGGAAGACACCTTGCATTTCTTCCCTGTGTATGTTCTGTGTTGGAGGCAGGTACAGTAGGTACAACAGGTAAATTCTAATGCTTCTAATCAAACAAGATGCTAAATAAGCAAGGCAATTTATGTGAATATGGCTGGATTGAGGGTTATTTTGAAATATTGCATTATGCAGGTGTGTGTCACAGAGTTATATAAAGATAAAATGGTGAAAATGATTACTTCCACTTTTCTTTTCTTTTTTACCAAATGCTTAGAATGCTTTTGTTTGTCACTAAAGTGGCCGCATCCATTTCAATTTTACATGTTATTCTTAAAAAAAATGCTACTCAATAAGTGTTCTGGAAGGATTTTTGCTGCTATTGTTGCTGCTTTAAATGAGATTATTGCATATAGTTACACTGCCCATCTCAAAAATGAAATGAACAATATCTTGTTTAACCCTCCTATAGAGTAATTTTCTCTCCCACCTCCAAACTTACCAACTTTCCCTCTCCTGAGGAAACAGATGTTAACAATTTCTATGCATCCTTCAAGGAATTTTCTATCAGTACATAAAAATATGCATTTGTGTCTGTATCTTTATACATATGGAACCACTTCTCATTATTTTCCAGTTGCTACATTCTCTTTTTTATTTGGTTACATTCTTATTATTTCTAATAGTTATTTTATACAAAAGATTGCTAGTTATAAAGTTAGTCTTTCACACATATTAATCATTCTTCCAAAAAATGTTGAAGCTGTCTGTTCCTATAATGATTTCCGGCCTAAGAGCACCTATAGAGAGTTTTTGTGAATTAGAATGTCAGTGAGGAATGGTATATAAATTCCTTATGGCTATTCAATGTATGAATACCAAACTATCCTGTGTTCAAGTAACTCATTTTTCAGAATTCTGCACACATGCGTTCCTGAGCATGAGTACATACAAATACTACAATAAGTACATTTTAGAGATTATGGTATATTTTAGTTAGCAGGGAAATTTTCTAACATATTCAGTGAAAAATAAAGATAAGTTGTACATAAACATTTTTGCATAACAACTTTTGACTTCCTTTATTTATTTAATAACATCACTGATATTTTCCAGTCACTAGCTGTAATAGGTTGGGTACCAACTTGATTGGACCAGGATCCTCAATAGTTTGGCCATTAGGCCTCCTAGAAGTAATGTCTATAATGTGACCTCACATAAGATGATCAAAACCATATTGGGATCTGCTATAAGTAGCCAATCATTTGCAAGAAAATGAGATCAGGGTGCAACCACCTGACTCAGGTCACAGTCTTGATGGAGCTTCCTCAAGGGTATAGCCTCCATTCTATAATAATGGACACTGTAAAAGTTTGCTTGTTTATCTTGGAGTCTGGATTCTGTGTTTGGATCATCAACCTCTTCTTCTTTGGTCTTGAATCAATGGTCTGCTACATATTGCTTGCCCATCCTTAGAGTCATCTGGTCTGCTGACCTTCATTTACCTCTCCAGTGTCAAGCCTGACTTACTCACCTGCATCTACATCTCAGAATCATCTACATCTACAGCCACAAGTCAGCTATCTCCCTGTCCATGCTGGGTCTGTCAGCTCTTGATATTACTTGAGTCAGGAGAAACCACCTGACTGGGAACCTGTCTAGATTCAGACTAAACTTCTCTACATTTGTGAAAGCTATTTTTCTTGATAAAATTTCTCTCTTTCTGAATACAGATTATAGATCAATATAAAGATAGATGATATAGAGATACAGATAGAGATATGCGTATCACTGCTACATGGGAGATAAAGATGGGGATTTCTAGTCCCTATCTCTAAAAATGACAGCCTGGAAAACAGAGATTCTATACTGCCATATGAGAACACGAAAAGTCAGAATCTCATCAGTAGCACTGAATTAGTGAGTGGCGTGTCACTGGTTTTGCTTCTCTGGAGAACCCAGTTTAAGACACCAGATCAGTAAAGAAATAACTTCTTCATATTTTAGCCATTTGTGACTTGTGGAACTTATGTTTCCCACAAAGAGTTCCAGCCTTTTAAGCTTCTTAGGAAGCTGTTAACCCCCATTGAATATTTCAGGGTGAGGAGTATTGAAAGTACCAAGGACTGTCAAAGGAACAAACAAATCTGTCTTGGGACAAGTATAGTCAGTATACTCCTTAGAGCAGAGGTGCTTGCAATTTTTCAGCATGCACGCTACTTATAAAGTGATCTGGACAGTAGCTGTTAACAGCCAGCCTCAAGCATATTTCTAAATGATCATCAGTCATGGTGGACTCATACTTGAATTTAATGATCTTTATGTGAGAAAAAGCTGACTACCATAAATATGGAGACCTGAATAATTCAGTGAAGGAAGAAACACATTTTCTCACAGTTGGGGACTTTCACTCTGCCAGTAAGTTCCAGAACTGTTCATGTGTTCCGGACTTCAGCTGAATGTTGGCTTGTCATCAAAATCTCCCATTCCCTATGAAAGGGATACATTTTTGTCTTCTTGCTTGGTCTAGCGTCTGTACACATTTTAATACCCTTTCTTATGTTTAAGAAAAAAAAAACCAAGGTCTAAGAACTGGCAGTAACTTTGCTTGTCAGTTTTGCTGCACTTAACACAGTTGCTTGCACATCTGTTTGAGACCTAAAATAGCAAGAGATTGGCTGTGCAGTATATAAATTAAGTGATAACCTACATTTGAGATCGACTAGTAGATCACAATCAAGGTATTGAGCACACTATTATAATTTGCACAAAAAGTAATTTTTAGTCTCTTATGCACCAGTTTTAATTGCATTGAACTTTGACCTGAATTTGCCTGTGTATAATTGATGCTCTGCTGCACAACAGGCCATTGGTCATTTTTTGGCTGATGATCCTGGGTTCTCCACCATCTCATCCCACAAATATAGTCAAGTTGATTCTTCTACATTTTATCTTATGGGACTCTGGTATATAGTTGTAACTTATATTCTCCAAAGGTATGTGAAATAAAGTCATGGTCTTTCAAATTTACCTCATACGATGTCCATTTTTGTTTTTATCATGTAAGCCATGTTTTCCAACTATTCTTTGTCTTTGTTTCTAACTTTAAGATTGCAACTAGCAATAATTATCAATTTTGGGTTTTTTTTGTATTTTTATCAATTTCAGATTGAAGAACTTGATATAATTCAATTTCTTCATTATTGGTTTCAGTGATTACTGGATATATTTGAATTATACAAACACTAACTTATCCTTCTTCTGAGTCTTCAGATACTATTTATCAAATACACCATTGTATTTCAAGATATGTCTTGAAATCAGATGGTGCCCTGGTGGAAAAAAGAAGAGCTTCTGGGGTCTTATTGGCTAGTCTCAAAACAGGCAACCATCTAATTAAGGTGAGAGCTAAGTTCACACTGAAGAAGCACACCAGTATTTGTAGTCCAAGGATTATAAATCTTAAAATCTAAGACTAGAAGAAGGAACCGGGTTAGAATTTAAATTCTTAGCACCCACTTTGCAAAAGGTTATGGGTGACAGTGAAAGCCAAAAATGCATTTGCAAGGTCCCACTTATATTAATCCTCTGTGAATTTCCTCTGACAAATGAGCAGGGATATAAATAGCCTTACTATCAGACAGAGTGAATGGAAGAAGTGAACTAATAAAGATGTAGTTAGGTCCAAAGTTTAGACTTTATCCTTTAGTCTCCCTTAAAATTTGTTCTAGTTTTTTAATATGTAATGTGTGCTAGTCTGGGTAGACTAAAGCAACAAATTCATAGACACATCATATGTGCATGAGCTTTATATGCAAGAGCAATTGAATATTTAGTAAACATCCCAGCCCAGTCCAGATCAAGTCCATAAGTCCAATGTGAGCCCATATATCCAATATCAATGTATAAAGTCTTCTTCTGAATCACAAAACACATGCACTGATGCCAAATAAAGGAATATCATAGGCCAGTGAGTGGAAAGTGCTGTGGATCCAGTGGCAACTTAAGTATCTCAGTGCTAGCAGGGGTCTTCACATGACTTCTTAAGCTCCAGAGGTCTGGTTCCAGCAGCTTCTCTCCAGTTGACTTCTCAATAGGAATGTTTTGCAGTGCATAATCAGGGGGAGAGAGAGAGAGAGAGAGAGAGAGAGAGAGAGAGAGAGAGAGAGAGAGAGAGACTCCCACTACCAAGGACGAAATATAGGAGTTCCCAGAATACTCAGGGGGAGCCCATGCCGACATAGTGTCCTCATTAGCTATATCCTGACAGACTAGACTTCACCCCTACACTCTTATTCCTCGAATTGACACCAGATTATGTAACTTCCATATAATGTTATCTTTTCAAATGAGGTATTTCTATGTTTTATTTTGGTTTGACTATTGGATACTTGTTTTTGCTTTTTTATGCATTACTCTATATGAAATCAGGAAAGATAAATCCATAGATGTAGTATCAAGATTAATAGTTTCTTGAGTCAATGGTGAAAGAGATTGAGAGCAATTGGGAAGCAAATATTAATGAACAAAAGAAAGAAGAAGAAAATGTTCTAAAATTGACCATATTGATTATTGTGCAATTTATTAAAACATGCTTAAATTATTTAATGGTATATATGAATTATATATAAGTAAAGTTGTTAAAAATTTTAAACAGTCTCTAAGAAAAGACATATCATCAAATATTCTTTTTGACTATGAATGTGAACTTCCATTGATGGATTATTAAATCACATCATTGTCCAAATAAAACTGGCTAATAACAGTCATTTTTGTTCACTAAATGATTATATGCAATCTTTCCATGTTTCATTTTACTTAGGGCCATTTTTAATTTTTCAAAGTTCATATTTCAGGCATTCCATATTTTTATCATTAATGATATATATAGCTATTTCTTCTCAATTTTAGGCAGCCCCCTAAGAAGTGGAAGGTCCATAGATAGATTAGATAGATGATGATAGATAGATATGTGTGTGAATATATATATATATATATATATAATATTATAGCTGAATACTTTGAAGAGTCCTGTCTTCTCCAGACATATTTTAAATTCCTTCTAACCTGACAGGTCTATTTCCTGTCACTATATCAAACAGTGTTCTGCTGCTATGTATACGGTTTTAAGTGACCAATCCCTCAGAAATAGATCATCTTGTCCTTCTTCCTTTCTTGGTTCTATTCTGGAATCCCGCTGAAACATCTGTTAGCCATGAGTGACCCTGCTGGAATTTGAAACACCTGTAGCCTAGCTTCTAACATAACAGCATCACAGTCACATCACCATATATCACAACTGGACAGTGCAGGGGGTGGCAGGATCTGAGCAAGGTTATAATAAAAGCCTAGGAAAATGAAGCCCCAATTATATTGCTCAGGTTGGAGAATACGAACATTTTACTCTGAGAAGATGAGTGAGCATGTCCCGATAGGACATATAAACTCTGAGCTGAAGAAGTCTTACTGCTTTCTTATTCTAGGGGGCAGGGATAAGTCCAGGGGAATAAGAGACTACATTCACCAGAAGGTTCTTCAGAAGTACCAGAAAGTCTGGAAAAACTGGGAGCAACAGTAGCAAAAAGAAGCCAGAGACTGATGAAGAGAAAAGCTTCAGCATAGAAATCTGAGGGAATTGAGCCAAACAGTGTAGCCTGCTTTGGGCTGTGATAGCAATTACAAGTGGGATCAGGCAAACAAGTGAAACCCAAGCACGAGGGCACTTGATTGAAAGCACAAGGCCTCTGTCTGAAAGTACAAGAAAGGTTGTCTAAGGTACAAAAGAAACCTGTCAGAAGGTACCCAAGGGGACCAGTCTGAGTCACAAATGTTGACTACATGAATGCAAGGGGAGTTTTACTGATGCCTACAGAGGCCATGCCCACGGAAACTCAAGGGGCCTGTGCAATGATGCTGGCATCATGCTTCATAGGGGTGGCTCTCGGTTTTGTTTCAAATACTATTGTGCCACTACCCCAAAGCTGCTGGTTGAAAGATGAATCAGCACTGAAGGTGGGCAGATCAAGATAAAAGCATGTGCCAACACCATGACAAAGAGTAATATTGATTTACATTTCTTTATAGTATTTGCTATCTACTTTCTGTATGCTAACTTTCTCTCTCAAGTAAGATAAACATCATGCATGCTTCAATTTTGACAGGAGCAGCATTGCAGGTTTTAGTGAACCACATGGGTGTGCACCAATAAAATAAATCTGTACTGTTTGGGTGTTCTGTGAGTATGCAACACACCCCGTTATGCTCAGGGATTCGGTGGCATTTAAGCACATCAGAAGAGGGAACGGATATTTCATAATATCTGAGATCTGCTGTAATGTCCCCGGTGGAAGCTAGATTCTTACTACAAGTGGACATGTGTGTACATGTCACTGGCAGTACTTGGAGACATTACATGGGGATGTTGGATGGAATGCTTACATGTGCTATTCCCCTGTTCTCTGAACCTTTTTACTGCATGAAGACTAGGTATTACAAAAATAAAGACCTATCTATGGCTTTATCTGTGGATAGAGGTAAAAACATAGGTGTGAACTTAATCAAATATATTAATTCATAAAAATGGGAGAAAAAGATCTAGGCAGAAGTTGTGCCATATAATCACATAGCATCGCTTATGCTGTACTCCTGCTTAGAGCAATCATGAGTCTGCCCCACAAAATATATGCATGCACACAGAGTACCTAGTTTATGTCGATTCATGGCGTATCCTTGCCTTTCAGAAGGAAGTAGCATGCTAAAGAATTCTCATGGATATTCCTTTTCTGAAGCACTGCAGAAGGTCTTTCTTACAGTGATATGAACCATCAACCTTTCCATTTGTAGCCACTGTTAACTATTTTTTTTCTTTTTTTTGGCATCACTGCCCTCAGGTGGTGGAAGTAGGAGACCCCAGCCTTTGCTCCTGGGAGCCGGAATTGAACCTCCATCCCAGTGGGCCACAGTCCCGCGCACAACCACTACGCCACTAGGGCTCAGCCTATTTTTCAAGAAAATATATCCCACCTCTTTGTGGCAAAGTTTTTAAAAAATGTGTGTCACCTGAAATTATGATATGACCTTTTTGGAAAAGGGAATCCACCAGACTTATTCAGAGTCTGTTATAGATATTCGTTCAAAAGAAGAAGCCAGGAAAAAAAAGATGCCAGTCTTTATATACGAGCTGAAGAACTAACTTTGCTTCAAGCTATGTGAAGGTTCATGGTCATTAATAGTGAGTGGGACTTTTACAGGGTTCGCTAACTATCTAATCAGAAAACATTTGATTCTCAAGTCTGTAGAAGCATGTATTTTCTTCCTATGTTCCATTGGAGATTTTTCTATTCCTATTCATTACTCCTTTTATCAATTAATGGGAAGAAAAGATAAAAAAAATTCTTGAAGCAGATTGGATTATTAATTAGCCATTCTGGTGTGATCAGGTACTCAGGAGTGGGAGCATGGAAACTATTTTCAAAAGCTGAGTGTATAGTTTATATCCGAGTTCCATGCTTGTTTTATTTTGCCATGATTAACATCATTGATTAGTCCCTATTAAAAAAAGTATTCCAGTAAATGCCCAATTATTTCATGTAAAATGTATCCTGCTCAGTTAAACTAGTCAATAAACACAGCACTTCTTTTGGCCAGAATCTATGGGCATATTGTAATTAGAAAACAAACCAAAAGAAAACTATTGATTTAATACTTGTGTTTTAGCTCAGCTAAACCAAGTAGAGCATTAAACATGAAAGCAGAAATCAAACCTGTCATATGTTGAGTAGCTAAAGTATGACATCTATTAGGTGTTTGACATTTCTAGATTGGAATGTGAAAAGAAGAGAGTTAAAAGTTAAGTTAAAGAACTATCCTGATGGATATTATCCATCATTTCAAAAAAGAATAGCTAGATGAGCTATACATAATAGCAAAGGACAATAGCAACTTATTAGTTTGTTCTAGAAACGGGCAATGGAGTCAGGTAAGAGGTTATTATAGGAGGATATTCGGATCAAAGAAGACACTTATCTGTCGGTGGAGCAAAATAGCTTTAAGAAGGAAAAAAATAAAGACTTTGTACTTCAAAGGTTAACTGGCAATTGTTATACAAGTGAGTTATTAGTCTTACCCAAAAAAGTGGTGTATTTTTATAATTCCATAAACATAGTACACATGCATTGTGAAAAGTAACTAATCTAAAATGAAATGTGGCTTCAAAAAGTTCACGAAAAAATCCAATCTCATTTATTTACAATTTACAAAAAAAAAAAAAAGTTCTCTCATAATAAGAGGCTAGAAGCAAGTCAGAGTCTCCTCACTGAAAAAGTGGATATCTGTGAATTAGGAAACAGTATCACTTGTGGACACTGTTAAATAGAAATTTGGGTTAAATATTTAGAGAAAGAGATTTTGGTAGAAATCTAGTAACCCCAAAGTATTAGCTGAGTTATGGGTTTCTATATCTGAGTGCATAATTTAATTTAAAGTCCTCATTTAATATGTGAAAACTTTATTTTTACTTTGAGTTTCATGTTCCATGCTTTTCAGACTAACTTTCAGAAACTTAAGACACCCAACCCACCTCATAAAGAGATAAGGTGAAAGAAGACAACTTTCAAGCAATCATATTGGCAGAGAGTGTGCTTTAAAGGCACTTTCACAGAGAGAATTATCTTCAACAGGGTACTGATTCATTCCCATCATCAAGTCTTCCAAAATAGCATAACTTTCCTTGATTCCTTCCGTAAGCCAATGCCTGCAGGAAGAGCAGGTGGCTATAACATTGTGACGGGACTGTCTGATGTTTTAACCCCACCTTTTCATAATAGAGGAGGACAGATGATTACTATACTTCCAGCTATGGGAAAAATATGACATCTGATTTTACATTTTATGGTGTTTTTTTTTAATAGCATGCGATGACTGTGAAACCCTTCATGTTGCCCTGCTCATGTTTTCAATCTGTGGGACATTTTAACTGCTACAATTTTACATTAATTTTTTTGTCCTTTAAAATCTATGTCAAGCTACACTTCAGCCTATTTTAAGTATTTGTAGCTGGCTCCTGATTTTCTGTATCATAATATTCCTATCTAAATATTTTCTTAACAGTTGCAAGAGTGGTGCCCACCATGTCATTTGTTTTCTTATAAAATGGATATATAAGTACTTGTATATATGTGGAGGTAAGTAGATAAAAAATATTGCTATCAATGTTTCTGTTCACATAAACATGGATTTATTCCAAGAAAACATTTTTTTAAGATCTGTCTATGATATGTAAATGGCTGCACACACATGTACTCCAAAATATGTAGGTCTTGATTTTAATAAGTTACCTTTTAAAAATCCAATAAAAGCGACTATCTGAAGGGATCTTCTGGGCAGTTAAAGGCAAAGCAAAAAACTCCCTCTGAAGGTTGTAATGACAATGTTGGGGGCTGCAAAAGTGTCACCTGGATAAATTTTCTTCAGTGCATAAGGATGAATAGAGGGGCTTCTTCTGAAGAATTTTCAAGAAAAGTAAAACTGAAAGGTGAGAAAAATAGCAGAAAATCTGTACCAAGAAATTGTTTTTCTTCACTACAACCTACTTGCTCTTTCTTAAAGGGTGGTAGGGATTGTAAAACAAAAAATTCATTTGGAAGGCTTGCTACATCCACTATCCAAATAAGATTTTCCTTCTTTAGGCTTCTTTCTTCTCCCTCTCTCACAAAACTCAATCTGGAAAAGAAACAGTATTTGAATTCCTTGATGATGCCAAAATTTCTCTTTAGCCATAGTGTAAAATGAAGGGTCAAGAATTTTGTGAAAAGGATAAGCATACCAAATTCTGGAGTGTGCAAATCTATAAAGAATATGTATCATGAAATGAATCTTTACATCTTAATATCTTTGTCTAAAAAATGGCTACAGTGTATTTTTCATCACTTATTTATCAATTTCTCATACTGTGGTTGTTTGTGTGGGGCTGCTCTACTGGGAGCTAAGTCATTGGTGTTTTACATACCAGAACAGTCCCTTACAGTGAACAGAGTTCAAAGGAGTTCCATGTTAGGATCAGGTGACTAAGGTGGAATAGGTTCCCACGTGAGAGGAATCAGTCACTGAAAGCTCTCTGGATAGCACTGAAAGACCAAACTGCATGGTTTAAATCAGTAAAGGCATGTGATCGGATTTTATCCCCAACCATACTTATTTAATCTGTGTGCTAAGCAAATGAAAAGAGAAGTTGGATTTTATGAAGAAGGTTGCAATATTAGGACTGGAAGAAAATGTGTCAACAGCTTTCAATATGTGGATAATACAAGCTTACTTGTTGAAAGTGAAGAGGGCTGTAAGAATTTTCTCATGAAAATCAAGGATGGCAAGGTTCAAGATAGATCGCCACTCCACGTAAAGATCACAACACTCCTCAAATCTCAACTTGATTTCATGATAAGTGAAGAATAGATATAAGTTGTCAAAGAGTTCAGTTTGTTTGGATCCACAAGCAAGGTCCATGAAAATAGCAATCAAGTAATACAATGACCCATTGCAGTAGGTAAATATATTGCACCAGATCTCTTAACAATGTTGCAAAGCAAGTGTGTTACTTTGAGGAATAAAGTATACATGACCCAAACCAATGTACTTTAGATGATCTCATATGCATATGAATTTGGACATTGAATTAGGAGGACCGAAGAAGAAACAATATGGTGCTGGGGAAGAATACTGAAAGTACCATAGATGGACAACAGAACAAACATATCTGTCTTGGGAGAAGACCACCAGAACTCTCCTTAGAGGCAAGTATGGTAAGACTTTGTGTCACGTATTTGGAGGATATTATCATGAGATACCAGTCACTAGAGTGGGACATCATGTTTAGTAAAGGCAGTGAAAAAGAGGAAGACCCTACATAAGATGGATTGACACAGTGTCTGCAAACGTGGGGTTAAATATCACCACAATTACAAGGATGGGGCAGGACTGGGCAGTGTTTTGCTCTGTTGAACATAGGGTTACCATGAGTAAGAACAGTCATGGAGGTACCCCAAATAAAAACAATTCTCTGATCCCTTTAAGGTTTACCAATGACCTCACTAATACATTTAATCAAAAATGAACTCATGAAAAGCTCCATATTGCATTTATTTTCATATTTTATAAGTTTACTTAATTCTGGAAAGGTTCTCAGCTTGTTTTTAGCTTTGATAATAAAAATAAGGCAATAATTTGGTTTTCCATTTGTCCTTTTTTTTGCAACACCCTTCTTAGTTATTAAAGAAAATGTCTATTCTCCATACCCATTACTAGTATCTTTATTTCAGCTTTCTTGCTTGAAATACTGTGGATGTTTCTGACTTGTTTTGCTGGATCCAATGCACTAGACAACTGCTACAGTGAGAGATTTAAAATATAGATTTTTTTCTTTCCCTGATTGCGAGGAACCACCCCCCATCTTTCCTCTAAACAATTCAAGATGAAGTAACCCTTTTAACTTGTGCTTTCAAGATACCCTTGAAAATTGTGCCACTACTCACCTCACCCGCAGCATTTTCTACCACCCCTCTGTCAACATCCTTTCCCTGTACTTACTTCTATCTGCTATAGAGGAAACCCTAGACTCCTGGGAACATCTTACACAATGGAATTGGGCGTTTGCCATTCAATCACTGAATTTTAGAAGTTGTTCACCAGGTCTTTATTTCTAATACACTTTGCTTTGGATGCTGCGCTAAAACTTGTTGGCATCATAGCAACAAGGAAGCATTCACTGGAAAAGGATGGTAGGCTACATTTCAGGTACGTTGGCCAAAAAATCAGGCCCTAGAACACAGTATCACGGAAATCAGGGATGTTATCACTGAAATATCTCTAAATACTGCCACAGTCATCTTTTATTTTCTATCCAGATTTGTCTTGCTACCAATTCACCTGACTGTATGCAGTACAGCCACATGAATGAGTGACTGGACCATACTAGTAAGTCTGTTTGTCATCTGTCTTCCATGTGGGCTCAGTCAGTTGGAACTCCACGGGTTCTCTGACTTCCTCCTTATCAGCCTTCTTGGTCTTGCTATGCTTCCCCTCCTTAGTTCACTGCTTCTTACAAGGAAACTTTCTCTACCAGACCACGCCTTCTTCAATTTAACACTCACTTCCTCATCTCATCCATTTGGGATGAGAGGCTGAAACAGATTTTCCTATTAATAGATTGCTGTATTATTCATATTTTTCTTATAAGTCTTATAAGTCTTACCTTTGAGGAATAAGAATAAACATAAACCTTCTCAAACTATCCTAATTTGTATGTGATATGTGGATTCTGTGATGATGTTAACGAGTCTATAAACATTTCACTTGAGTAACACTAACTTAGAAACATGATGCTACATTTTACCTGTTTTTATGCCTTGCCTTTATAGTGCTATTTCATCTCCCTAAATATCTTCCCTACTCTTTTTCAGATAGCAAATAAATCATCCCTTACAAGATCATATGTAACCTTTTTAAAAAGTTCATATATCTGCATATCACTCTAAAAGTTATATTTTGTAAGGACAGTAACTGTCTAACTTTTCTTTGTATCTTTAGTAACCTGTACCAGCAAGTGATATATAAAAGTAATTCATATGAGTAAATTGATAAATGCTGCAGTAAAGGAGAAAATGTAATGTTTGCTTATTAGGCACAAGGATAACTTTTCTGTTCAATCTGGAAGGGAGAGTTGTATATTTATCAATGCAAAGATTCAATGTCAAAGATGGAACAGACAGAGAGCCACCACAGCAGCAGAGTGGAAGCTGCTACTCCTATGAACGCCCACCCCCACCCAAAATCCAGCAAAGCAAACTATCATCACTTGAGTCTCTTTTGACTCAGCCACTCTATAGAGGCAAGCTGTCTCTGGGTTTCTGAGCCAGGAGCAGAAAGTCTAATACTAAACTTTTACTCTAAGCTTTTGATCACACTGTGGGTTCAAACTGCCAAACTTGAGGTGAGCGGTCCAGAGCCTAAGTCACCCCCCCAGTGTGTCTTTGCTGCTACGACTCTGTTGTTCTCTTTTGTTGTTGTTACATACGATCAAGTTGCCTCAGACTCATGGCAAGCCTACGTACAACAGAACGAGGCACTGCTTGGTCTGGAGCCATCCTCACAGTTGTTGCAATGCTTGAGCACATTGTTGAAACCACTGTGTGAATTTCTCTCATCCAACTCTGCTCCCCCGTTTCACCAAACCTTTTGTCTGTTTCCAGGGACTTGTCTCCCCTGATAGTGTGGTCAAAGTATGTGTGACAAATTCTCCTCACCGCTTCCTGATAGGAGCATTCTGTCTCTGTTTCTTGCAAGATAAATATGGCTCTCTTTGGCAGCCCCTGGTAGTTTCAATATTCTTTGCCAACACCATAGTTCTGTTTTTTTTTTTCATTCTTCCTAATTCAATGTGAAAAGTTCACATGCATATGAAACAAGTGAAAATACCATGGCTTCATTCAGGCACACCTCAGTCCTCAAAAGAACACTATTATTTTTAATACTCTAAAGAGGTCTTGTGAAGCACATTTATCTAATGCAATGTGTTGTTCCCCCTCTTAACTGCTTCCTCCATGAGCATTGATTGCGAATCCCAACAAGATTAAATCTTTGATTTCCTTTTCTTCATTTTTCATGATTGTATCTATTGATCCAACCGAGGGGATGCTGGTTTTCATTATATTGAGTTGCAATATGTACTGAAGACTGCGCGTGCTTTGATCTTCATTAGCAGGTGCTTCAAGTTCAACTTTTTCAGCAAGCACAGCTGTGCCATTTGCATATGACAGGTTAAGAAGCCTTCCTCCAATCCTGACTCCATTATTACTGTAGAGTAAATCAACAAATAATTTGGTGAAGAAAATACTACTGTAATTAAATTTTAGTTCAGAATAGAATATAATGAATGAACCTGTTAGCAAAGCCATTTCCATCTCTCTGAATCCACAGTCACCATTGCTAATAAAAGTTTTCTGTCCTGCTCATGACTAAACACACATTTCAAGGAGCCAATATAAGCCAAATAACTATAAGGTCAGCAGTCATGTGTTAGGGATGTTCCCATTGTGAATAAAGGAAAATCAGAGCCTTAGAAAATGCTATGGGGGTCACATCTGACCTCTTCGGGCTTCAGTAGGGAGAAGGAGAGTCCAACTTCATGCCAGCCCAAGACTGATTAGCCCAAGACAGAGGCCAGACAGGGTGCTATCCTCTACCCTTATTTTAACCCATTTTGGCACAAATGAGCCCCCTCCCCCCCACAGTACTCTAATTCTCTACTGGGTTTGATAATCCATTATACTGGCCACATAATAATCACAGATAATATTCACACTTAATGAAACTTATTAGGGAAGTAAATTGATTACCATTAACCAAGATTAACAAAAAACAGCAACAAGTGTTAATGATACAGTAATTGGTCCATAGCATCACCTATTCTCAGATAACAGTCCATTCTCTCTTTAATCCTCAACCTCTCAGACACACAGTGCCTTGCCCTCCACTTCAAGGGACCAGGAAGTCTGCCTGCTGCTCTGCCTGACAGCCCCATGATCTCTTAGGTATTCCTCCAGTGCTCTGCTGCAGCATGGTTCCTCTGCAGGAACCAAGCAGCAATCTTCCACAAACTCTCCATGGCTCTTCTTTCCTGACAAACACGGGAATCTCATTCTTGCTTCTGAGAAGGCTCTCTTATAGCCAGAAGAATGACAAAACTAGTCAATCCCCAAGTTCAAGTCCTCTATACCTTATGTGCTCAGACCCACTGAATAATTTAGTGGGAATTATGGACAAAGGGATAGAACAGCCACAGCAAGAATTTTCATTTCATCATAGGAGCAGGCCAAAATAATTTTGCAAAATAATTCAACCTACAATCACAAAGTTTTTGCTTGTATTAATTGTCTTCCAGGTAATTTTGACTCATGATGACTGCATGTGTACATGACCAGAAATTGATCAAGGAACTGTTCGAAAATAATGTCTAAATGTTTTACAAGCAGCTCTCTTACACAAAGCTTGTATAAGTTCCTTATATTTTTCAAAATCATCCCATTCCTGACTACAAATAAGTATCTCATCGAGAGATAGATAGATAGATAGATAGATAGATAGATAGATAGATAGATAGATAGATGATAGATAGATAACACAGTCTGTAGCTCAAGTGCATTGATGATCTTTCTTTTTGTGATTTTTATTTCAATGCCTAGATTATTGTCATGAAATATCACAATGGATCCGAGTGTCAGAGATTTGAAACAACTTTCCATTATATAATGTGTGCTTTGTCATTTAAAAGAAAAGAAATCAATTCTTCCCCAGTTGTGTAATTTGGATCACTTAAATTGTCCTAGATGAGTGATGTTATTGATATTAAAAAGGCTTCCCTTTGTTGTTTAGAATATATTCTTTAAATATTTCAGCATACAACATATTTTGTTATAAGTTAGTTCTTGCAGTTCAGTTCCATATGGTAGTTAGCCCTTCTCTGCTTATTTATTTTAAGATGAGATTAAAAGCATGGTGAGAAACTACATTACTATTGATTTCTATTTGGTAAAATTGGTACATCAGCTCAACTAGGTTCTCAGGGAAAATAGACATAACTGAATTCTATAGGTGGAATAGTATTTATGATAGAATATAGGAACCAAGAACATGGCTAACTTCTTAGCATTCTGAAAAGCAATTCAAATTTCCAGTTTGTGTTTTGGGCTCCCCTTTAGGATCCTAATTGCAAAGTCAGAGATTTCATCCCTCTGGGTGATCCTCAGGAGAAAATCTGGCTTTGTGTCCATATAACAATGTCTTGTTTAGAAACCTGCAAATGAAGTTCTACCCAGAGATAGTGAGTTGCTGTGAGTCAGAATCAACTCTATGACAGTGTTTACTTATTTTATACATCTGACTTGGGTCTGCTCAATACTCACCTGCATGAAGAGATAACTGAAAATCTGCTATAGTAAAATGTGCTTGGACATGCTATATCAAACTCACACAAGTTTATTTGGGTGTATAAAAGCTTTGAAAACCATCCATAGGATATTAACAATATGCATTTCCATGATTTTTTTCTTTTCTTTTTAATGGATCATTTTATTGGGGAATCATATAACTCCCATCACAATCCATACAAGCATCAATAATATGCAGGCCACATTTACATACTTATTACCTTCACCACTCTCAAAACATCTCCCTCCATCCAGACCCCCAGTATCAGCTTCCTAAAATATTTCCCTTCCTTCCCCCCTCCCCCTTGAACCCTTAGTAATTTACAAATTGTTATTATTTTCATACTGTATACTGTCCAATGTGTCTCAACACTCACTTCCCTGTTGTCCATGTCCCAGAGAGGAGGCTATGTGTAGATCCCTGAAGTTGGTTCTCCCTTTCTATGTCTCCATTCCTCCATCCTCCTGGTATTACCACTCATATTACTAGTCTTGATGGATCATCTATCCTAAATTTCCCATTTTTCCAACTTCACTGTACATCTCCTGGTCTATCTGGATTTATGTAGTAGAATTGGGATCATGATAGTGGGTTGGAGGTAGCATTTGGGAACTAAAGGAAGGTTGCATATTTCATTGCTACTACCCTGTATCTTAAGTGGCTCATCTCCTTCTTGTAACCCCTCTGCAAGAGGATGTCACCTCACCTATTGGTGGGCTTTGGGTCCCCAATCTGTACTCCCCCTCATTAATAATAATATAAATTTTTAAGAACTCCTACAAGAAATCAAATTTGATTCTTTTTATTACATGTTTACTCATAAACGTCTGTATAGTTCATTGCTAGAATTAATTGGTTTTGACACAAATAATGTGTTTTGGACATTTTCCCTCTACCATTCAATAGCCACCCTCAGCACTCTTTCTGCAGGTGCACTATGCTGCATATTATATGTGTGCATATGCTACTTGGTAAAATTGTGTGGGTACATCATTTTCTAAAAGCTGTGGTATATATGCTGCACAAAGTTTAGGCTTTCTATTCTTCCAAAGATGGACAGTCTCAGACACTCATGGGGACAGCTCCACCCTGTCTCAGAGGGTGTCTAGGTCTTAGAATCAACTCCATGGCTATAAGTGAGCACTGTACATTGTCTATGTTCATGTCTACAATGGTAAATGTCTAGAATCAAAATATTATCCACAAATAATAGGAAATGAAATTTTAGTAGAAGACAAATCTTGACAGAAAATGGTTGGGCATAATCTATTTATATATCTATTTCTAGTTATAGAAATTTATCAATATAATTCAAAACAACTTTGAGTTTTATTCTATTTTACATTGATCTCAGTATCATGGGAGGCATGGAGAAACACTGCTTAGTTATCCTTCTAATGATGGGCAGAATGTCCACTGTACTTAGAGAATAGCAGGATTAAGTTTATGTCTATTTTGTGGCATTTACATATAATTCTCATAGACTTTCATAGACTCTAAGTGGTGGTGTGATGCTCCATATCGTATTCTCTTTTCTCATAAATGTCCACTCATGTTTTTCGGTGGGGTCGCTCAGAGAACAGTTAATTATCTGACTCCTAGCCATTACATGGAGACATATTAAGTATGAAGGAATTAAAAGGAATTTTCAAAAAATCAGACATTGAAAACTTATTAAACCCTATATTGGGAAGCTCTGGAAAACACAATGTCTCCAGGAGTCAGAATCAATTCAGTGAAAACTAACATTTTTCTTGAAACACACATGCACCCACACATGTGTGGGTGTGTGTGTGCATGCATGTACAGATACTTAGAAAAATAGAGCTCTGCTCCAAAATTCCCCAGTCTGCCTGAATTTATCTTAAAAATTATGTAGTTAGCAGCTAAAATTCTTTCCTTCCAATATAATAGTCTTTTCTTTCTTAAGAGAAAATTTAATATAATAATAGAACAGTAAACTAAGATAGAGATTAAGTGCCATGTGATATTGTAATATCGAGATGTTTAAATAATTGAGATTTAGAATAAAAACTATTCCTCTAAAGTACTTTGCATTTTTAAGTATAGTACAAGCACTCTAGAATCGTACTGTCCACTACACAAACTAATAACTGCTAGTGGCTACTTAAGATCTTTATCACCTTTATTGATTTACAGTTTTTAAACAAACACTTTCTAAGCAGACAATTTGATAAATCTTGAGAAATATGCACATATATAATAAGTGTCACTATCAAGGCAAATTATATATTCATTATCCATAAAAGCTTTCTGTTCCTCTTGCTTTAGAGCTCTGAAATTTTAAATTGGTTTGAATTACAGTTAGATGATGGATTTCAGGAGGAACTAATGAAGACAGGAGGTGGGAGGGAGCATTAGAATGTATTGTGAATGTATAAGTCATGGTAAAGGCAATTTATCTATGAGGTGTGCTCTAAAATTGATGTAAAGATGCAAGGAAAAAAATTCAATTCTTTGGTCACACTAAACACGCATGTTCTAAGTGTCATATGACAAATAGCTTCCAAGTTGGAGAGCAACTATGTAGAATATCCCGATCACCACAGTCTTTAGCATCTGTCTGTCAATTTATCTTATTGTGATAGTTTGTGAATCACTGTGATGAGGAAAGCTATGTCACTGGTATTTCAATTATCAGTAAGCTCACTCAAAGTGAACACATTTCAGAACAGTTTCCAGACTTAGAAGAGGTTATCAGGAACAAATTGGTTGTTCCCAATAGTTGAATTCGGGGAGACAAGGAATATCAGTGGTGATGTCAGGAGGACATCGGGTGCAAGTAGAGAATACCAGAAAGATGCTTTCTTGTGCTTTATTGATTGTGCAAAGACATTTGATGTGTGGATAACAATGAACTATGGATGGATTTGAGAAGAATTGGAATACCAGAAAACCATTTTGTGCTCATGTCGGATCCATACATGGATCAGGAGGTGGTCGTGCAAACAGAACAAGAGCATAGTGTATGGTTTAAAATCAGAAAATGTATGTGTCCGGATTGCATTTCTTATCATATTTTCTCAATCTGTATATTGAGTAAATAATCAGATAATTTTTATTATACAGAGAAGAATGTAGCATGTTAATAAGAAGGCTTATTAAGAACCTCTGATATAGAGGTGAAAAAGCTTGCTTGTTGATAGTGAAGAAGATGTGAAGCATTTTCTCATGAAGATCCAGTCTTCAATATGTATTGCAACTCAGTGTAAAGAAAAATAAAATTCACTCAACTGGACCAGTAAGTAACATCATGATATTGATTGAAGAGATTAGGGGAAAGACTGAAATACTGAGAGAAAAGATTGATGTTGTCAAAGATTTAATCTCGCTTGGATCCACAACCAATGATCACAGAAGAAATAGTCAAGAAATCAAACAAAGCATTAGCATTTAGTAAATCTGTCACACAAGACCTCCTTAAAATATTTCAAATCAAGAATGTTACTTTGAGGAATAAGGTGATCCTAAGTGATCTTTTCTATGCTGAAAATAGCAATCAAGTAAGAAAGACCAAAAAAGAATTAATCCATTTGAATTATAGTGATGCTGAAGAATATTGACAGTAAAATGAACTTCCAAATAGCATCAATGAAACAGTATTCCTCTGCGTCTTTGAGACTGCCCCATCCCCTACTATCATGACTTCTGTACTGCCTTTCAGGTCTGGCTAGACTGGAGCATGCACACTGATACAGATAAAAGCTCACAACACATGGGATCTAGGTCAAATAACTCCCTCAGGAATAGAATCAGGAATACCAATACCAAGTGGGTAGGGAGAACTTGGGAGCAGAAGGGAAAGCCAATTATAATGATGATACCAGATCCATCCCCACCCACGGAATAAACAGAAACATGGGTGAAGGGAGACGGTGGTCAACATTAAGACAAGAAAATAATGATAATTTATAAGTTATCAAGGGGTATCAAGGGTGGAAGTTGGGGAGGGAGGGAAAAAAGAAGAGCTGATACCAAGGACTAACTAGAAAGAAAATGTTGAGAAAATGTTGAGAAAATGATGGCAATATATGTACAAATAAACTTGATATAATTAATATATGGATTGTTATAAGAGCCCCCAATAAGATGATCAGAAAGGAAAACAAACAACAAAAAAAGAAATCTTAGAAGTACAGCTGGAAGTCTCCTTAAAAACCAGGATTGTGGAACTTCATCTCACCTAATTTAGACATTTTTCAGGAGAGATCACTTTCAGGAAGAGAACCTCATACGGTAGAGGGGCACCAGAAAAGAAGAAGCCCGTGGGTGTGAGGGATTGACACAGTGGCTACCACAATGGGTGCAAACGATAGAACATTAGGAAGATACACAGGGCCAGGAGGTGTTTCCTTCTGCTTCACCTCGGGCTCATGAAGAGCGACGACCTGGCCAGCACATAAGAACAATAAGAGTAACGATGACAGAACGGTCTGTTTAGCCATGTGTCTACAGCCATCCCCTTTCCCCCCCACTTCTCAAATAGGAGCTTCCATGTTGGGATGATGCACAGCACAAACTACAGAAAATTTCAAGAATGGTATCCCTCTTTCCAGCTGACAGGATATCCAGACTGACTTTCTCTCGAGTCAGGCACTTCTTCTCTGAAGAGCACTGTGACGAGTACTTGGGTAAAGGATGACTTCCTCCTGCCTAGTTTTCTTCTAATCTCCAAAGTGACTGCATCTCTCATCATCTTCTAGTTCGCTGTGTGTGTTCTTCTTTTCTTCAGTTCAGCGGGGTTATCTGTTCTCCTTTCAAGAGAAGCATCTGCTTTGAGATCGCACAGCTGCTTCAAAAGCGCAGTTGGTTAGTGCATGGTACTTACAGGAGATTGCACAGCTGCTCTTCTATGTATGCCTCCTGCCTTTTTTATTTACTTCCCTGCATTCATATTGCACAATATTTTAAGTGGGTTCTTAAGTAAAGCCTTTCCTGTTGGGGCTCCTAGCATGGAATAGTTTTTTTCTAAACTAGAGAGAGCCACAGATGAGAACTAAATCTGCTGGGTTGAGTCCTGCACAGGACTTGGCACCGCCATTTTTATATGGTTTCACTTGAGGACATGGTAGTTTAGTGGAAGAAACAGTGACTATTTGCTCTGAGTGGAAATTCTGTTTTGGCTTCTGTGTTTCCTATTTAAATATTTTGTTTTATCTTAATTGATGTGATCTTACCAATATGGCCAATTATGTGGCCACACCACTATGTAAAATATAGCAACTTTATTTCCATCTCAAAGCTTTGTCCTTCATGTCATCTGGTATATCAGAAGATGTTCTTGGGGTTTTGGTAGCTCTGATTGTGTAATACCAGGCATGCCATGGTTTAGCTATTGAGATCCAGTTTGTGTTGCCAAATATATTTCATAAATTAAATAACTGTACATTTTATCAACAAGTATCTGTATTGTTGTTTTTGAGTGACAAGAACTGGAGAGCTAGTTGGATGTAGTGACGTCTTCTTGATATTTTGGCAAGTTTTTTTTTCATTCTTTTCCTAAAACATCTAAGAAAACATAGTTCACACACACACACACACACACACACACACACCAAAACAAATGAAACAAGCATCGATGACATTCTTAGATCCACACACAGAACACAATTGGAAGAAAAGTTGATAGAATACTAAATATTGGTCAAAACTAGATAAAAACAGCAAGGAAAGAGACGTATAGTAGGATTTCCACCAGCTGCCACAGCTCACCATGATCATGTGATCCAAAGCAAGCAACGTTCTTCATGAGAAAGAAGACAAATGAACAGAGTCTACCCTAGCAGACAGACGTATTGTGGAGATGAATCTCAGAGGAAGTGGGGTTAGCAGGACATGAATTAGATTCAAGCAGAGAATACATAGGAAGGCCACTGAGAGCTCCAGGGATTGAGTCAACCACAGAACACGAAGGCCAGCAACAATTGCGGACTGAACCCCAGCAGTGCTTGTTATTTGGGCTGGAGGCACAGGAAAAGAATAAATTTTGTGGAGTTGCAGCTGGAAACATAGGCCTCCAGATAGTGCTGCTCCTCACTTTGGTTCAAGACCAGGGGCTTCCCCTGGTGAGGATTTCCATAGAGACTGTCTCTGATTGACAGGAAGATAAATGTTAGAGGTATTTTCTCCGATGCATGCCTATAATAACAAAAATTAACTGGCTCCACCACAGTAAAGGGATTTGAAAGTTCTTCAACCGCATGGACTTCAGTGTCAAAGGTCAAAGAGACAGCAGAGTCTTTCTTGAGGCATGACAGGCAGAGTCTGCTGGCAGGCAGCAGAGAGTATGGTGTGTCAGCACAGTCAGTAACATGTGATGATGCACGGCACCAGGATACGCCAACCTCAAGCTCAAGTGATGTATGCACCAGCAGCCCGGTGAAGTAGGTCCCAAGGGAACCTCAAGCTCTAGTGACCAGGTCCATGAGTTGGCAAACAGGCTGAGGCATAGAACTAGCTAAAGCAGCACTGTGCTTATCCAAGTACCAGAGAGCAAGGGAGATATGGGATGCTAGCCATCTTCCTTAATCTTGATTTCCCTCCATGACCTGATCAACCTTAAGCCAGATGTTCCTATTGGTCTGTTTGGTACAATAAATCTAACTATCAAATACAATTGCATAGGTAAATACATGTGCATATAAGAAAGCATTTGTGAAAGTATGCACAAGCATGTACAGGTGTATCTGTAGGCACTGCTAAATACGTATTTAAATACAAACATATGTAAAACTAAATGCATATTAGGACACGGTTATGAAGACTTCTTAAACATATTCAAACAACTCACAGAATTGCTTTGCTGAATTCAGAAACTTAGAACTATAGTCTTGTATAAAAATTGTCAATTGGCATTATACAGTTCATAAAATTAATGGTCTACATCTTAGTTTTGAAAGTAGTATCTGTGATTTTAAGAGCTTGCCAAAAGTCATTCATCTATGATATAAATACTAGCCTCTACTCATCTGTAGCAAAGGAGAATAAAGGAAACCAAAGACTCAAAGAGAAATCAGTGCACAAGATTAATAGCTCATGGGAAGTACAACACTTACTGACTTTAGACCAGAAGTAATAGATAATGACTGTCTACCACCACAGACCATATTAACCAGGAACTTAATATAAAGACTAAGCTAGAATGGGAGAAAAAAGGTAGACAAATACTAAATTTTCTTTAATAAAAAGAAGAACTAGTGGTATAATAAAGACTAGAATAGGCTGAGGCTCTCACACAAAATTATCTTTAACCTTGGTATCAAAGCTACTTCTGGAGGTCACTTTCATCCAAATGGCAAACTGACTCTAAAATAATGCATATCACAAGAGGGCAACACATCCTTTAAAAAATTAGCTACATAAAGCCAAATGGCTGGCATTTATTAAAATCAAAGATGAGGATTGAAAAACTAAGCCAGTTCTCTTCCTTCCAGTCAATTATGAATCACAACAACCCACCAAAAATATGCTGGGGAGTCTAAAGTGTTAACCTTGCAGTAAGAGACCCAATATATCAAATATTATAGTAAAATAGTACTATATAAGTAAATATATATTTATTTGTACTATACAGGATATAGTAAAATATATAATACTATATAAATACATGTGTGTTCATTTACACTGTATATAGAAATATATGGTAAGCATTATAGTAATGATATTATATAAATGTGTGTTTATTTATATGTCCTATATATGGATATGTATAATATTATAATGCTTACTATATAAATGACATTTATAATATATTAATTATATCATTATATACAGGATTATATACTACAATATAAAGTAGGCAACCCAGTATTATAATACTCTAAAGGTGCAATCAGCAACTGCTATACCCCTAGAGCTCCTTAAAATAAGAAGAAAATGAGGGAAAGTGAAAACTAGGCCAATGGAAATAGAACAAACAATGGGGAAAAGGGGAATAATGACAGTGAAAACTTTAGTCACTGTCACATATGATTGCATAAAAATTGTGGACACTGTGGATGTATGTGTGATTGTGAAAAGATTTGTATGCGCCCCCCAATAAAATGTTTTAATTTCATGGAAAACCCCAAAAGCTCCACAAGGGGATTACTGGAAACAAGAGAGGAGTATGGCAGAATGTCAGGATATAAGATCAACGATCAGAAGTTGATTGGTCTGCTGTACACATCCGATTAGACCAGAGAAGAGGAGATTAAAAAAAAGAGGTACAGTTCAAAATAGCCACGCATAAATTGAAATATCTAGGGATATACCTGACTAAAGTAACAAAAGATCTATAGGATGAAAACTACAAAATTCTATTACAAGAAACCAAGAGTGACTTCAACTAATTGAAGAATACCCCATGCTCGCGGATCAGAAGACTCAATATAGTAAAGATGTCAGTTCCACCCAAGGCACAATATAAGTTTAATGCAATTTCAATATAATTACCTCACCTTTCTTCAAAGAAATGGAAAAAAAATGCTTACCAACTTCATATGGAGAGGAAAGAAGCCCAGAATTAGCCAAGACCTCCTTTAGACGAAGAACAGCATGGGAGGGCTTGCTTTACCTGACTTTAGCACATACTATACAGCCACAGTGGTCAAAACAGCATGGTATTGGTATAATGATAGATACTCAGACCAATGGAAAAGAATTGAAAACCTAGAAAAAAAAAACACCAGCAGACAGACAACTGATCTTTGATAAGGATCCAAAAAATATCCAATGGGAAGCAGATGCCCTTATCAACAAGTGGTGCTGGAAAAAATGGATATCTACTTGTAGAAAAATGAAGCAAGACGCTTACCTCACTCCATGCACAAGAATAAGCTAAAGGTAGATCACAGACCTCGAAATAAAACCCCAAACTATTAGGGCCATCAATGAGAGAATTGGGACCAACCTGAGAACATTGGCACAGGGATTACAGAGGCTATCAGAAATAGGGAAGGACACAAACACAGAGGAGGCACAAATAGACAGGTGGGATATAATGGAGATTAAACACCTGTATGCATCAAAAGAATTTGCCAAAAGAGTAATAAGAGAACCCATGGACTGGGAAAACATCTTGAGCAATGAAAAAATCAGATAAAGGCCTTATTACTAAAATCAATAAAATCAATAGCTTCTAAAAAGAGCAAAACTAACTGCCCACTGAGGAGGTGGGCAAAGGACATGAACAGAAGTCACAAGACACAAGTCACAGAGGCAGAGAATCAGAATGGCCAATAAACATATGAGAAAATGTTCCTGCTCATTGGCCATAAGAGAAATGCAAATCAAAACAACAATGAGATACCACCTGTGTTAGTCTGGGTAGACTAGAGGAACAAATTTCATAGACACGCATATCGGTATAAGGAAAGGGTTTATATACAAAAGGAATGTGACACTGAGAAGGCATTCCAGCCCAGTTCAGCTCAAGGTCATTTGTCCGATATTAACCCACATGCCCGAAATCAGTCTATAAAGTCTCCTTCCGACTCATGAAGTCACAGGTCAGTGGGTGCAGAATCCCGGCAGTGGTCTTCTGGCAGCTTCTTGCTTCCAGGGCTCAGGGTCCTTCAACAGCAGAAACAGCACATCACTGGCAGAGGTCTCCATGAGGCCACCCCAGCTTCAGAGATCTGGCTCAATCAAGGTCTGTCTGCTTGCTCCTCCAGCTTCTCAGACACTGCCATGTTGTCTGTGATTAATCATCTCTGAGACTAACTACCAACAACTGGGGCAGATAGCTTCTCATCTTGACAAGGAAAATATCGCGAGATTTCCCAGAAGTCTCAGGAGAAAGTCATGCCCATAGAGGCCTCATTGGCTACTCAATGACTATCTCCAAATTAACAGGCTAAACTCGACCCCTACATTTCAATCATAAAATTAACATAAGCACATGACTTCCACACCACCTAACACCTTCAAGGATAGCCCAATTCAAAAAACCAGAAATCAGTAAGTATAGGAGAGGCTTTGGGGAGATAGAAACACTTATCCACTTCTAGTGGACCTGTAGGCATGTACGCCATTATGGATATCAATTTGACGATATGCAAAACAGATGGAAATTGAGCTACCATATGACCCTGCAATCCCCCTTCTGCTCCCAGAAGAGGCAAGCAACAAACCACGCAATGTTCATTGCAGCACAGATCACAATTTCAAGGAGTTGGAAGCAGCCCAAATTTCCATCAACCAATGAATGGATTAAAAAACTGTGGTGCATACATACAATGGAGTACTATGCATCGCTGAAAAGCAGTGATGACGTATGAAGCATATCACCATATGGGAAGAACTGGAGGAAATTATGCTAAGTGAAGTTAGTCAAGCACAAAAGGACAGGTACAATATGAGTCCGCTGAGGTAAGTGTAATTTTAAAATATACAAAAGGGATACCTTGGGTTGCTACTATAATCAGAAATTCCTGGGGAGAGGCCCAGGTAGTATGGCAGGGACCAGACCAAATTCAGGGCTATATATTGTAGCCAACTGGAATAGGGGATGGGGGTGGGCCGTGGGGCAAATGGTGATGTGGAGAGGGAATGAGGCACTAACCCACCCAAGGGGAGTGTATTATTTTTATCTCCAGAGCAAAAGAAGGACCAGACTTAAACCCAGTGATCCAGGATGTGAATGCAGTGTGGTGGCATGAAGTGGGGAACCAACGAAAGAGTCTGAGCACACAACCCCAATTCCAACTACAGAGGCAGCCACCTCTCCACCAGGGAGTTTGCCTTGGAGGTCAGCACTTGAAGCTGCAGCTTGGGGAGTGAGAGATGCCTGAACAGAACACATGAGAACAAATGAAGAGAAAGGAAGAGAGAATGGAGTGCCTCCTGGTCCACTGAGCCTTCAAGATGCCATTTCCACTCAGAACAGCCAATGCATAAAGAGGATCGTATGGCCAGGCCCACTATGAAATACAGCTACCATCGCTGACCCAAGGCCTTTTGGGATCAACAATGGAGAAACAGGGTCAAGATTATACC
>PVJH01012171.1:0-65455 GCA_004026705.1 Nesogale talazaci
GTCAGTAGTTCAAACCCACCTTTGACTCTCAGGAGAGAGGTGAGGCTGCCTGCTCACAATGGTTTACAGCCTCAGAGATGATACATAGGATTGGTAGGGGGTGGAATTGAATCTGTGGCAGTGAGTGTGAATTTTTTATACTTAATTACTGGTGATAACTTCAAAGTACTTTAAATTATAAGACATGTTTCAAATTTAGACTGAAATATATTGATTTACAAGTTAATGATTACCAAGAGAGTCAAATCTAGATTCAATTTTTTAATTCAAATGGTTGACTTAGGAGCATTTATTTAAAATAACTGAATTATATCCGATCATAAATGAAAGCTTACTGTTTAAAAATGTGGTAGTTAGGGTTAGGAACAAAAACTAAGAAAAGAAAAAAAATGTGGTGTTGTTAAACCATGTGACTAAAAAGGAATTTAATTTTTTTAACTTAGTATTGGAAACTAGTTTAATATATAGAATTCTTTTTCCAGCATCTTTTTGATAGTATCAGTCTTTTGGTATGAATTATGCCTTTTTTAATATAAGAAGGAATGATGGGCTACTAAGTTATGTGACTCAGCTGTCAAATAGGTTAAAATCACATTCAGTATAATTGAAGATAAATTGCCATATAGATATAAGTACCTTGAAGCTTTTGAATATATTTTTCCATTTTTTTTAATTTAAAAATTTAACGCATGCAGAAAAGTTAAAATTCTGAAATTCACTTCCATGATTCACCAATTACTATGTTTTTGCTGTTTATCCAAAGATATTGCTACAAAATCATATAAGCCTTTCTAAAACAAAGGTTTTACACCATGAAGCATATCTGACATCTAGATTTCTATACCTATGATGGTAATGCTTTCTCATAACCTTTTCCTGAAAAATTTTGTAGTCTGAATATATCACATCCAAACAACAGTTTTGGCCTTCCCCGGGGGATTCAAATCATGTTGTCTGTGAAATGTTCTTTGGGTTTCAGCAACAGAAAGCAATTTGAACAAGGCCATATTGGGGCTCTAGGGTGTATGTGGTGTCCTAACAAAACTCTTTTAAGAGACAGTCCGTGCTTCCCTGGAATAAGGAGCAAAGTAGTACATTGCTGTTCTGGGGGAAATGCCTTGGTTCTCTTTCCCGGCCTGTCTCTCACTAGGGCATTTTTCAGTTTTCTTGTAGAAGCTTCACCATCATAACTCTTGTAATCACTCTTCTCTCCAAGAAAAATCCACCAAGGTTGCTCTTTCTAATAACAAAAAACAGTTGCCAAAATCATAACATTTGGTCTTTCTCGAAACTCTTCTTTTGTGTGGAGCAGCACTCTCATGAACTTGTTGCAGAACTTAGGGGATTTAGGAAGACATCAAGTGGAGTTGTGCTGGAAATTAGATATTAGCCCCTACCCCTAAATTGTTTTATTCCATGCCACAAAAACGTACTCGTGTATTTTTCAGAGGCTCTCAGAGACTATCCTTGTCCGTAGCCAGCCCCTGATCAGACACATTTTGTTCTCAATAGACATGCATATGACAGTAGCTCCTAGCAGCCATGTTTTCTTTGCTCTGTTTTAACTGAATCCTCCTCTGTGTGGGTGGTGGGTGTGCTTTCCTGGGACATTTGAAATTAAGTAGAGGTACACCTGGCCACACCAAAAAACAAACTCTCTGTCCTTAAGGCAATTCCAACTCAGCGTGACCATACTTGAGGAAGTAGAACCGTCCCTGTGGGTTTGCAAGGCTGTACATCTTTACAGGAGTAGTGATAATTTTCTCTTTTTCCTAAGCCAAGTCTGATTTTTCCTCCAACTCTTGACTCAGTGGTTGTGTGTGTGTGTGTATACACACACACGTACATATATACATATATGTGTATAAACACACATTAATATGTTTAATATTATATATTTAATCATTTCATTGGCAGTTCATACAACTCTTATCACATATGTACATCCACTGTATGCCACGCACATTTGCAATATCATTCTCAAAATATTTGCTATCTACTTAAGCCCTTGATATGAACTCCTTATTTTCCCCCTCCCCCTCCCCACTCCCTCATGAACCCTTGATAACTTCTAAATTATTATTTTGTCATATCGTACACTGTCTGATGTCTCCCCTCAACCATTTCCCTATGGTCTGTAGCCCAGGGAGGAAGTTATATGTAGATCCTTACAACTGGCTCCCCCTTTCTTCTCCACCCTCCCGGTACCCCCTCTCTTACCACTGGTCCTGCATTCCCTGTGTTTCCAGTTTCTATCTGTACCAGTGTACATCCTCTGGTCTAGACAGATTTGTAAGGTAGAATTGGGATCATGATGGGGGGCGGGAGGGATGGAAGCATTGAAGAACTAGAGGAAAATTGCATATTTCATTGTTGCTACACTGTATCTTGACTGGCTCATCTCCTCCCCAGGACCCTTCTGTAAGATTGTATATTCTATAATATACAATTTCTAATTTCATCCTAATTATCCCCAAAGTATTTTGTGGATAGTGTCTATAAGAGTTAGCCACAGTTTATGTATTACATTTCAGTTGTTTTGTGGATTAAATTCGATTAGAAATGTGTTCGCTGTGCTTGTAGCTGTTTTCAGACACCTAGTGTCCCTGTGCACCACAGGAAAGAACCTAGCTTGTCCTGTGCCCGCCTCCTCACGCTTGTTGCATTCCAGCCCCTTATTGCAGCCGCGATGGCAGTCCATCTTGTCACGGGTCTTCCTTTTTACCAGTCACGGTGTCCTTTGCAGCAGACTGGTCCCTCTTCAGAACGCGTCCAAAGTATGAGAACGAAGTCCCTCTATCTTGGCTTCTAAAGAACATTCTCGCTATACTTCTTCCCAGAAAGTATATTCAATATTCTTTTATACACTCACCCTTCCTTACTCATTGCCCAGCTCTCACACACATATGAGGTCATCGAAAATACCATGGCATGGGCCAGGTGCACCTCAGGCCTTTGGTCTTGTAGCACTTTAAAGAGAGGTTTCACAGCAGATTTGCCCAATGAAATCCACTCTTTGTGTCCCTGATTGCGGTTAACATAGGTGTTGATTATGAAGCCAAGAAAAATAAAATCCCTGAGAACGCCAATATTTTCTCTGTTTATACAATGTTGCTCACTGTTTTAGATGTAATGATTTTTGTTTTCTCTGTGGTGAAGTATAAGCATGCATGTTAGATGTATATTCTTATTTGATAAGTGAAGGAAACGTGGTCTGACTGGACTTCCATATTTTACTGAAAGTTGATATATTCACTTTATTTTAAAAATTCCAGGTTTGTAAACGCAAAGAAAATTGGTCTTTCATTTAGTATTTTGGAAATTGGTAAAACTACAAACATACCTATATAGCTACCTACATACCAAAATTTGAAACTACTCAGTTTGTACATTTTTAAATAACTATTGTATTTTTAATAAAACTGTAGAATAGTAAAAAAGTTATTTTGATTTATATTTTTCTTTCAAATATGACTTTAAAGCAGCCTGTGTATGTGTTTCCTGCTTCGTTGGAGGGGGTCGTTTATGAAATAGTGCTAATCTGTAACTGTCAAGGTATTTTGGTCCAAGATACACATCACTAGAACTTGTAGGCATCTGACTCTGGCAAAGTCTTTTAACCTCTCTGATTCCATGTTCTTATCTATAGAATGGAGTCAACAGTTGTTCTGACAAGGTTGTACCTATATTACATAAAAGCATGAGAAAGACACTTGGAAATGATAGGGTACTAGAGATGTAAGGTAATAGGCTTAGTGTTAGGAGATATATATATTTGTATATATATGTGTGTGTGTATATATTTGTAAAATTACTTAATATCATTTTTAGACTGTCAGTAACTTTTAAGGGATAAATTAAATAGTCTTATCTTTAGTGTAAATTTGAATACATAAGCAAGCCAGTTAGTGTTCAAAATAAAAATGTTAATAATTTCATTCATTTGCTGGATGGAATAAACTATTGTGTCTTTAGTCATTCAATTAACTAACATATTACAATTCCTTGATGAAGTGTATATTAATCTCTGTCCTTTGGAGTGAATCTCAACTTTATATTAATGCACAGGTTGTGGATAAATAATTATTAGGGTGAATGTTTTAAAAGTTGTGTCACTTGTCAAAATATTACAGTCTAAAAGCTTGTTCAGTAAATTTTTTAGCTGTGTTTTAAAAGTTTGACAGAAACCTATAAATCTCATTTAGAATGCAGTGTGATTTTTAAAAATTCTTTGTAACAATTGTACTTACCTTGAGCTTTGATGGTGTGTTTATGGTAGTGCTTTAATGTGACAAAATTCAGTATGAGTACCTGTGCCCCTTATTTTTCTTTCATAGCAGCTCTTGGGTTACTGCGAGACATATACAGCACTGGTGCCGGTTTTGATAGATAACCTCACGCTTCAGAAGTTTCTTTGCTATTTTCATGCAATTAACCTGAACAATATGAAAATTCGAGGCCCTGAATGCTTTTTTCTTTTTTTCTTTTTTGAATGCTTTTTTCAATTATTATTATTTAAAATGAACAATGACAAGGGAAAAAAGGAATGATTTCCAATATTAGGTGTGAACACTTTGAAGATATTTTTAAAAAATGCTTTGGCCATAAAAAATTTCACCATCATCTTCCTCTTTAAGAGGTGTCTAAGAGTCTGATGACACAGTACAGTTCATAAACAGCACGGTGTTCTAGATACTAACTGTTGTCTGAGAAACTGCTGTGGTTCCCTGGAGTCCACATCACTCGAGTGACCCCCAAGGAGTTGAGGGTGACCCACTCCAGCCATCTGCTCTTAGGTATCCTTTTGGACCCTGACCCTGTAAGCAACTATTTCCCAAAAGTCACCTTCGTGTCAAGTAGAACTTAGTAAGCCCCTTCCCAACTGTTTAGCTTTAGGCATTAGCCTCTTTTAGATAATTAAATTGTCCATGAGCTGTCAATTTTAAGAAGCAGGAACCCGAAGGTATGACTGGAAAATGCTGGACATGTCTTTAGTGACTGCCTTAAGCAGCTGCACTACAACCAACATGGTGCCCTATATTTGTTCTGATGCTGTTTCTTGATAATTTAATGACATCTATGGACTGTTTTTTGTTTGTTTTTGTTTTGGTGCTTACTTTTCTTACCGCCCCTCTTCCCCCAGTGATTTTATTGGGGGCTCTTACAGCTCATAACATTCAATATATCATTTGTATCAAGCACACTTGTACACATACTGCCAAATTCATTTCCAAATGTTTTCTACTTGTGCCCCTGGTGTAAGCTCCACCTTCTCCCTCCCTTTTTGTTTGTTTAATGAATCATTTTATTGGGGGCTGATACAACTCCCATCACGATCCATACTTACATCAATTGTATGCAGGCACATTTGCACACTTGTTGCTCACTCTCAAAACATCCGAATTATTTTTAACTAACAACCCCATCTTTTTTGGAGTTACATTCTCATTGAATTGTATTCACTCACATTAAATATATTTTGTTACATTAATTATTATTTTTTTTTGGGGGGGGGCATCGCTGCTCTCCGGCAGTGGGAGTAGGAGGCCCAGCCCCACTGCTGGAATTGAACCTCCGTCCCAGTGGGCCGCAGTCCCGCGCACAACCACGACGCCACCGGGGCTCAGCCCTTGTTACATTAATTTTATATGTTTCTTTGTGCATTTAGGTTTTTGACACGTTTAAAAAATTTGTTATACCTTTCTCCTAAAATGTTCCCCTCCGAGGCCTGGTATTTCTTTTAGGTTTTTTCCACCAATCCCTGCTGGGTATTAAGCAGATCTTATTACAGGTAAATAAAAAAATCTGGCGACTTGGTTATGTATGCATTTATATGTATTATATGTAGATTTTTCTCATTGTTTTATATAAACCAATGATGTTTCATATGTCTTCATAAAATACGAAGATTCTTTCCATGCCTTTACATTAGGAACTTGGCCCTTGATCTCCTAAATATAGAAAGATAATAGTCATGTTTTATATGTCTAGTTAACACTCATTGAATTAAAACTATTATTATTTTTTAAATAGAGATGTGCTCCTGCTTCTATCCGCCTCATGGACAACGAGCAGTTTCACTTTGGTAAGTATTACAGATTGAACATATCTTCTGAAAATTTATGTTGAAGTCCTAGCCCTTGATACTGGAAAACATGACCTTATCTGGAACTAAGATCACTGACGATCTTGTCAGTGACATTGACCTGAAGTCACACTAGAAGAAGGTAGGTCTTAATCCAGTCTTACTGGTGGTAGTCTATAAAAGAGACGAAACACCATGGCTTTGTGTTAGGGAAGTTGCGCACAAGCTGCAAGCCACAGAATGGCTGACACTTCCAGAGGTAAGAAGAAGCTAGAGAGAATCTTTCCCCAGAGACTTCTGAAGGATGGTTGCTGGCTAACATAACTGATTTGGACTTGCGGTTTCCAGAACTGCAAGACAGTACATTTGTTCTTATCCGTCATCAACTGTGGTACTTCATTCACTATGGCAACCCCCTCCCTCACTGCCATGGAGTCAGTGCCCACTCCTAGTGAGCCTGTAAGACAGAGTTGACCTGACCCATGGGCTTCCCAGAGGGTTACTCTTTACAGGAGTCCAAAGTCCTTTCTCCCAAGGAGTGACCGGTGGTTTCAAGCTGTAGTTTGACATGTAATCACTCCACCACCAGGACTCCTAGACTAACCACAGGAAGCTAATCAAGTGTTCAAGGCCGGGTAATTTCCATATTTGCTTGGTTACCAACTATATATATATATATATATATATATATATATATATATATAATGCTAGTTATATGCTATGAAGAAAACTAGTTGCTGAGCTGAAAAGGTGAGTGTTACTTGTCTTTCAGAGAGCACTAGGTTCAATGAAGACGTCTACATAACTGAATAAATGTTAGAGGGGATACAAAGGAGGACTGCATGGGTTCCCTTTCCATGCAGATGGAGGAGTGACTGACACGTCTTGAGGTAGAGGTGGACTGTCAATGATAGGGTAGCTGTAATCACCTATAAGGAAAACCAACTAATATGAATATTACCCAAATTTACACAACAACCACTAATGCAAAAGATGAAGAGCAGTCTGAAATTGATCAAAGGTGCCATAAAAATTCATTAGTAATTAATGGTGATTGCAATGTAAAAGTGGGAAACAGAAAGATTAGCAGAAGGCGAATAAGACCATGGTAATAGAAAGCTTTTCAGAAATCGTAACGATGCCAAGGCTTCATCTCGTGCTTTGGACATTTAGGACATTGTGCTTGGTAATTTAGAAGTTCAGGGAAAAGTTGAAATGAGTGAACTAATCCAAAGACTTGAACAGTGGACTCATAGCAATACTTGGAAGGATAGCAGAGGGCCAAGCAGTGTTTCGTTCTGTTGCCCAGATAGTAACTATGAGTCAGAACTGATTTGAGGGCCCCTACCAGCATAATAAAATACACTTCCACTTTTCCCAGCTAGAAAATTTGTATGATAACCAATTTGTATGATAACCTTAACCAATTGTAGATTCTGACTCATGGCAAACCTGTGTGTATAGTGAGATTAGTATTGTATAGATAAAACACAATAGGTAGACTATATTTGGAATGTTATTAATTTGATAGACAACTTTAAAAATATGTAAAAAAAAAAAATGACATCCTATAGTTCAAACTCCACCAATAAGAGGAGTTTTTCTGCTCCCATACAGAGGACCCTTGGTAGTGGAGTGTTTTCAGTTAGGCTGCTAATCGATAGGTCAGCAGGTCAAAGCCACCATCTGCTTCTCATTTGAAAATGGAGCTTTTTACTCCCACAAAGAGTGACAGTCTCAGAAACCCACAGAGGCAGTAGGGCCTATACGGTTGCTAAGAATTAACATCAACTAGATAGCAGTCAGTTTGGAGAGTTTTGACTTAATAGTGTTGATTTACCCACTTAAGCTTCTACTAGTTTTATTACAAATTATGCTTAAAATTTTTAGTATTTCTTTTTTTTTTTTTTTTTTTTTTGGCATCACTGCCCTGGTGGTGGGAGTAAAATTTTTAGTATTTCAATTCAGTATTAGGTGTATATATATATCTTATTCCTATTAGTATTTATTGAAATTGTGAACATAAATATTGAAGTATTTGTATTGCTTCCCCACAAGGCAGTAGCATTTGGTCTTGTCATTTATTGTGTAACGATAATGTGGACCAGAAGATTGTGTACAAGTAATATTTAGTTTTTTCAAAGAGTGTAACACATGCACTTAAGCATATATATGTTTATGTATTTATTTTGTTAAAACGAGGCCCATTTTTTGATAGGGAGTAAATGTTTTAATGGTTATGTCACCGTTTTTACATGCGAGAGGCTGTATCTTTTAAAGCACTGGTTATACTCGAGAAGCTGACACTTAAGGGGAGGGGGCAGAATCCAGGAGCTCCTAAATATCAGTTAGGGTTAGCTCTATGTGGTCTGCTCTTTAATTTTTTTATGTATACTTATATTTAGTTTAATTATCTACATTTCATTTAAGTTTTGCTTATGACCTATGGTGCCTGGTATTTTATGTAACATTTTCTTATTATCGTCAGTAAAGGTATAGTAAGTAAATAACGTGGTCACATTCACACTTGTCTAGAATGTTAAAAGACTACCTGTGATAGATAACTTTCTGTGTTGTTGCTGCATTTCCCTCATAGACAGCTTTGTTTCTGAGAAATACCTAATTTTTTATTTGTATCCATTTTAAAGAACTTAATACTTTAAAAATAAACCAGTAACCCTCCACCTTACCCCACCCCCCCAAAATCCCAAACCCAAACCCATCATAGCTTTAAACAAATTAATGTTTTCTTGGAGATAATTTTATATTTCAGGCTTGAAATTCTTTTTTTTTGGGGGGGGGGGCATCACTGCCCTCTTGTGGTCGTGGGAGCTACCCAGCACTGCTCCTGAGAGCCACTGCTGGATTTGAACCTCCAAGCCCACAGGCTGCAGTCCCGCACTCAACCACTTACACCACAGAGCTCAACCCTCAGGCTTGAAATTCTTTATAAAACTATTATGTCTCCACTTTTTTCTGGATGCGACTCATCATGTGAAGGCCAGATGCATGACTCTTAAAAGTAGCAGCCCTGGAATTTAGAAGCTGCTACTCTCTTCAAACAAAGGAACAATAGTAAAAGGCTTATGCTCTATAAAGCTCAATCCTCAGGCAACAGTGTTAATTTAACTGACTTTGAGACACCATTTATGCTATTTTGGCAAGTGTAATTCTCTGGGTGTGATTAAGAAAGCAATTACTAGTTTTATGCCAAGAATACTGTGTGAATTAAGAATTAATTAAGAAACAACCTTAAACTTGGCATTAACTCTATATTTGGTTATAGTTCTCAATGGTGTCTGAATAATTCAGTAAAATAAAACTAAAGCCAGTCACCATTGGGTGTTCTTAATGGAATAAAAACTAATGAAGTAGTTTCACAATGTGTACACCATGCCATTGAAAGATAATCTATGTGTATAGTATTAAAATGCATACTATAACTTAAAAAGCAAATAAAGCTTGAGATGTCACCGATAAATTCTGTATGATTTTTGAAAGGAGATAGTGATAAAAGACGGAGGTCTTAATCCAGATGTGTGTGGCACATACATACATAGCCCCTAACAACACCACAGCAGCTGTGCGTGTGTGTGTGCGTGTGTGTGTGTGTGTGTGAGTGTGCTGTTTGCATACATTGTTGCTGGGTGTGTGGCACCCACCTCAACTCCTAGGAACCCTTTGTACAGCAGAACGAAAAGCCTGCCGGGTCCTGCACCATCTTCCCAGTCATGAGGTGTGAGCCCATTGTTGCCACCGCGGTGTCAGTCTGTCTCCCTCAGCCTCTTCCTGCTCTGCTGACCTCTGTGTGCCCAAGCAGCATGTCTTTCTCCTGCGACGGGCCCTCCTGATTAATAACACGTCCAAAGTATTGAGAGGCAGACAAATTAAGGTCACAACCCCCCCCACACTTTTTTTTCTTTTAGTATAGTTAATGTGAGATAGCGTCTTATCCTGAAAAGTGCAGAACTTACTGTTAATTAAAAGCATCAACTTTTTTTCCTTCCTTTTTAAGGTCATGCTCTTAAACCTCAGGTTTCCTCTATTTTTACATCATTTTTGGATGGATTGAAAAAATTTTATATTACAAAGGTAAGAATTTTTATAAAAACCTAAAGTGTTTATTAGGCTAATAATTTGGATTATTGCTTTTTTCTCCTCACCCCCACTTTTCATGTTTGTTTTTTCATGCTGCTGTATAGACTGCTTAATCTCAGATTTACATTGAAATAAATATTTCACCACATAATTGTGTGATTTTTAAAATGCGAAGTTTATTTTTCCATTTTATTTCTAAAATTTAACAATTTTGAACAGTTTCATACATACTTAGAATTTTCTTCCTTGTAGAAATCTAGAAATGAGAAAAGCATTTTTTTAAAGCTTTTTAAATGTTCAACTCTTTTCCTAAATGGTTGTAAAAGCTTATTCTACCACTAATAATGCACATTTGCCATTTGTTACTGTATCCTTGCTTTTGTACATAGGATTTCTTACGATGTTTTAAATATAATGTAAATCAGACAAGGATCACTGAGAGCTGGAGCTTAAACAAAGCTGTCATTTTCTGTGGGGTCTCTGAAGTTCTTTGCCTTTGGTAGGTTCAGCTGCCTCTACTTTGCAGTCACTATTGTAGTGTAAAAAACCTGCATTGCCCTTTCCTAACAGTTTTTTTGCATTAGCAGCTCTACTGTACTTTATTTTAGTAGATGTTCTTGAAACGTCCCGAGGTTGAACCTTTTTTGGTGTGTGTGCGTGTGTAGGAGAGAACTTTATATCAAAGAGCAATTGTTTATTGAGAAAATATCCCGGCCCAGTCCAGATCAGGTCTGTAAGCCCGACATTGGCTCGCAAGTCCCATCTAGTCCATAAATCCCTCTCCTGACTCACATAGTCACATGCAATGATGCAGAATACGGGAAGATCAAGGCCAGTGGGTACGAGGTCTTAGGGGTCCAGGGGTGGTTGTGGAAGCATCTCCAGGCCTCTGGCGGCTGAGGTTGAGCTTTTGAATATGTTCCAAGCATACTTTTTGTGCGAGTTCGAGGTGATTATTCAGTTTTATGATGAGAACCAAATCTCTGAATTAATCTTCACATTTCCCTTTCCTCCTGTTGTTAGCATGTTGAAGTGATCCTTGCTACTTGCTATTGATTTCTATATCTAATCCATCTTTTTACATAATTATCCAATAAATAAACTCTATGCTACCTAATCTAATTCTTTTTAATGGACAGCTTTTAAACTTAGAAGGATTTAGTTGTTGTAAATCTCGTTCTCCCTTCTGTTTTCCTGAATTTTTGTTAATATCATCACCTACATGTTTATTCTTCTAGAAGTATTTTAGGAACTTTTTTTAAAGCCATTTGCATTTTTACTAGAATTAGAATAAATTAATTTGAGCCAGAGGAAACAAGTTTTTAGTATTTAGTTTGTCCATTCAGGAAGGTGAACCTCTCTTTTTCTGGACTCCCCTCTGGTTTTAGAGACCCCACCTGGATGAAGTACAGCTGTGTTTCATGGTGTTTTCTCTTCTCTGTTTCTGAACGTGTCCGTGTAAATTGGTGGGAGGTTTACAGAGCACAACTTCAAACGAGTCGCTCATTGTTTCACGCCATTCGCTGCAATCTCTACAAGGTAGCATCAACATGTACTCCACTCCCTCCCTGTGCTTCACATTTCTCTTCCACCTTCCTTAGTCCCTCTGAACATTATTTTTGAGAAAGGACTTCCCTTTTCGCCTTAAGTGATTGATTATTCTAAGGTATGTTCCCCATTTAGGCCTCTCTGTACCTTTAGCAAAAACGAGCCATGGGGCTGGTTCATGTCAAGACCTGAAGAGTGCCGAAGGACCAGCAGTGTCAGTTCAACCAGTAAGCCTGGTCTTTATGACATGGAGTTTTGTTCCTAATTTTTCTCCCCACTCTTCAGGACCTTCTGATTTGACCTTTTTCAGAGAAGTTGATGTAATGGTAGCTGAACACCATCCTAATTCCTTTGGTCTCAGGATTGTTGGTCCTGATGTTCATATGGTCCCTTAGTGTATTGGACTCATTGTTTCCCTGTGTTCAGTGTCTTCTCTCTTCTTTCTTCCTGATGGGGAGAGACAGTCCCTTTGCTGCTCACAAATTTAAGACCCCAGTCACCAAAGTCCTGAGTAGAACTCGACTCAGCGGACTGTGTCATACCAAGACCTTGGTGTCCTCAGAGAACATGGTCCTGAGCACCATAATTCATAAGAGATTTTCATAACTTTGCCTTCCATATGTTCAATCATATTCAATTGATATACTTGCAGCATAGGTAAATAGCCTCAATCAGATCTGTAGTCAAGGGTGTGGTATTTACCTGTGTTGCCTTTAAATCTTGCATTCTTCCCAAGATCTTCCCCAGTTTCCATCCTGTTTTACTGACCTCCTTCACCCAATGTAATGTGTTTGTCTACCCGCTAGCTAGTAATTTAAGGTATATCTTTCTCATACATTTTAGTCCTTTTTCTACTGAAGAGCATTCTTTGGTATTTCATAATTTAGTTTATGCATAGAACCTCTTTTGAAAAATATTATTTGACAAGAAGTTATTATTGGTAAGTAGGGATGCTATTTTCCCCTCATACCATTATTATAGCCTTTCTTATTTTGTTATCTTTTTATTTTGTTAGTGACTTGAATAGGTTCACTAAGTGTTCTGGTTTATTGGCATGCAGTTTCTCCCTTCTGTTCAGGACCTTTTAATGTGACCCTTTACGGAGAAGTTGGTGTAGTGGTAGCCAAGCACTCAGGATTGTAGTCCTTGTATATTGCACTCATTTTAAATTTTTCCCAATTTTAAGGTGTTTTACTATGTTTCAGACTGGATCAGAAGAATAAAAGAATAAAACATTTTCATTTACTCTTTCATAGGTGGAGACTTTTCTGTAATAATGAAATTTTTTGTTCCTTTGTAGTTTAAAGGATTTGACCCCTGTCAGCTGAGTGTAGCTACGTTACTGTTTGAGGGGGACCGTGAGCGGGTTCTTCAGCATGAAAAGCAAGTGTATGACATCGCTGCAAAATTTGGGTATGATTTATTTAAATCCTTATTTTTAAGTTAAGCTAGACTTCTGTTTTCTCCAGTCAGTGTTTATGTACTCTTTTTGGTTTTTGCTTTGTGTACTGCTTTTGATCATTTCTAAATTTTAAAGGAGTTAGGTTGGTATGTTTCTCTGACTTGTCTAGTCATATATGTGACTCATTAAATACAAAAATAACCTTTTTGCTAGAGGTTATTATATAAGTTAATTTTATAATACTTGTTAACTTTTATAATACTTTTAATACTAGAGTGGTATAAGAGTAAAATCTACAGACATGTTAACTATTTAGTGGTAATTGTATGTAAAGTATGCTATAAGTATGTTTTCAAAAGGAAATTATGTCTAATCAAAAGTATTTGATAAATTATCTATACTCCACCCCCTGTCACTTACTGTTTTGTGCTGGTACAAAGAAACAGAGAACATTTCACATCTATAACCAACTGAATAATGAGAGGGTGGTTTCTGCGTGTCAGCTTGATGGATTATAAGACTGATCGATGAGAACTCCAGTGAAAATGTCATTTATCAGGACTGCATTTTTCTTTTCCTTTTCTAGAACATAAACTAACAATTTCTCAGATACCATTTCCTACTTCTCTTTATTTTAGGGCTTAAAATACATGTATACATTTTTTGCTGAGTTTCACTAAATTTTTACTATTATTTGAGGTTAAGAGGAATCTGGGTTTTTGGGGATTTTTGTACAATTTTTTTTTGGATCATGTGTCATAGGATGATCCACTTTTGTGTAATTTTTTTCTAGAATTTTCTGAATTTTATGTAAAAGCACAGTATTTGTAGAGGGGAAAAGACATAATATTGGGCCTAATTTTGACCCCTTTTGAACTGTTCACTACTGCAGACTGATTCTTCATTTTTGTCTGTATCCTTCTCTGGAATTAGCAAGAAGAGTTTTCAGTTCTTTTAAAAAATCTGGGGGTTCATTAGCAAGAGCAACATTTTTTTTTTCTCTTGCCACAGTTCCTTTTTTGAGGATCATTGATGTTTTACTCAATTAGTTAAGAGTAATTGTGTCAGAAAAATTCACTTAAAGACCAAACAGCTTGGATTTCAGGTGTTATTTTTCTCTGAATTTTCTGAATGTCCACATTCACTTTTCTTAGAATTTGTGTGGATAGCTACCTTCTAAGTTGTGGAGAAAATGTAAATTCGATTAAAAGATCATTTTACTTCTAGCAGTCAGGAAGATTTAAGGCAGTTGGGTTCGAATCTTTCATATCTCAAACCCCAACCAAACTAACGGCCATTGAGTCGATTCAGACTCACAGCAACCTTATAAGATGGGGCAAAATTGCCCGTGTTGTGGGTTTCAGAGCTATCAGTCTTTATGCGAGCAGGAAGCTTTGTCTCTCACCTGTGGGTTGCCTGGTGAGTCTGACCTACCAACTTCACGGTCTGCAAGACAGTGACGGGGGCCTGCTCTACTGGAGACCCGGGTTCTGTTCCCCAGTCTCTTCGTGAGCGGCTGCCACCAGCTATTGGTGGAGGCTTGTTGTGTTGCTGGGTTGTTGAACAGCTTTCAGGGGAGCATCTAGACTAAGATGGCCTGGAAAGCAATCCTGGGTTTTCAGAACTGAAAGCAATCGAATACGTTCTGAAAACCCTGCAGTGAAATCCCTGTGGATAACAGTGGGCTGACTCCCCTGGGTATGGGGTCCCCAGGAGGTGGGGGCTGGCTCAGTGCCAGTGAAGAACAACAGTCTGAAATTTTAGACACTGAACCATTTTTTAAAAAAGTTTTCTTGGGGGAGAGGGGGGAAAAACATTTTTCTTATAGAAAAAAAGTTTTCTTATAGAAGGGAACTTCAAAGTGTGCATGGAAAAATAGAATCAACAAAAAAAATTTAATTTTTTCATGAACTTATTTAAATCCCCCTATATGTTAAATCATTAAAGTCTTAAATTTTTCCAAATGGACTGATTAGAAAAAGGAAGATGACATTTTACTGGAATTCCACAAAGTAATATTGTAGTATTTAAATCATGTGAATGATATTATATTAAATATGTATAGTTTTCTCTCACTCCTCGTCCCATATTACACATGCACACGGGGATTTTATTTTTTAGCATATATATTTATCATTATAACTCGGATTAGTCAGCAAGTCATTAACAGGCTAGTTGAGACACATTTCCTAGTAGACAGCAAGAGAGTAATGAGAAGTTGTCCGCTTAACCCACCTCACACATATTTTTTGTAGGCTTCACCACTGATGGCCTGATACATACGAGATTCTTATTACATATTTATGGAATAAATTAATAAAATAGGATATTGTTTCTCTCTGTCATGTTTTATTCTGCTTCATTTATGCCTAATTAACCATACCGTCCTTTAAACAATATGTTTTAATCTTTAGGTCTGTGTCAGAACACTTCAGTCAGTTTCATTTCACTTGGGAAGTTAGGTATTCCACATAATGTGAGTTTTTTCCCCCACATAACCTCCATTTGCAGCTTAGAAATGAGAGCAATCTTCCTTAAGCTGTAGAATCCAAGTCTTTTTTAACACTGATACTTATATTCTTGAACTATTAATTTAATTTGAATGACTTGCTTATTTGTCTCAGATTCAGCCTTTAAAAGGAGACCATATGAAAAATATAAAAATAGACCATAGCAAATGAACTATCTGTTAAAAGTAAAGTGAAAAAACTTAAACCCAGAAAGCTATCTCACTGATTTACTAGTGTTGTTTGCTACTTGTTGGTGATATATTGTAACTAATAGCTTCATGCACTTTCATCCGACTGCCTTTGCTTACATGTAGGAATCCGTGTGGAAAACCCAGGCTGCTGCTATAGGCCAGATGACATATGACTTTTTTTTTTATAGTTAGGTATAATTTTTGTGTGTGTTTTTCTAGCAGAACCTGGTTTCTATCAGTCTTCTCTGGGCACTTGTTCTTTGTTCTGATCACTGAAAGATTCAGGGATGTTTTCCTTACAACCCCTGTTCCTTAATCATTTCTTCGTCTGCATAAGAGTGGAGAAAGCACCACCCAACTTTCTTACTGCTAAAAGTTTTGCAAGTTAGTTTAGTTCTTGCTTCTTCCTCTGACATTGCATTATTTTTTTTGGGGGGGGGGGCATCACTGCTCTGGGGTGGTGGGGGTAGGAGGCCCAGCCCCACTGCTGGAATTGAACCTCCGTCCCAGTGGGCCACAGTCCGCGCACAACCACTAGGCCACCGGGGCTCAGCCCCGTGATATGGCATTATTAACCTGTCCTTTTTTCTGCTCAATTTTTTACCTTGTGTATTCACCCCTTGCAGTTTTAAATTTATTGTCTTTTGTTATGTGTGCTTACAATTTTGGAATATTCTTATGTATTAGCTATTATAGATGAAAGTTTGTCTCTCCAAACTATATGTTAAAAATCCTAAGGTAGGGCTGAGCCCCGGTGGCATAAGTGGTTGAGTTCAGGACTGCGTCCTGCAGGCTTGGCAGTTCAAATCCAGCAGCGGCTCTCAGGAGCTGCACTGGGTAGCTCCCACGACCACCAGAGGGCAGTGATGCCCCCCCCCCAAAAAAGAAATCCTAAGGTAGTTATAATCCCATTTAGGAATGGGTTGCCTTTGTTAAATTCATGAGGCAGGATTAATACAGAGTGTGCTTTAGATCATCCCGATTGATATAAAAGAGATTAAAGAAGCAAGAGAAATCAGAAGAACTGAGGTAAAATAGATGCCAAGCCTCTTGAGGAAGACCCAGGAACAGCTACTCAAAAGAGACCAGGGCCTTGCACGGGAGTTGACACTGAGCCTTCCCTGAGAGCTAGCATCCTGACAAATTCACCGTAGCCACCGTCACTGACAAAGCACATTTCTGTATGTGAAAGTCATCCCCTCATGATCTTTCTGTTAAAGCAACCCTAGGTAAGTCAGAATTTGTTAGAAGCAGTGGGTCCCTGGTCTATGTATGCCTGAACTGTTGAAGCAGTTTGGGTATTGGATAGAAGCTAAAAGAGTTCTCAGGTGTTTAATACATGTCTACATTGCCTGGAAGGGACTTTTAGAATTATGGGTATCAAGGGCAGCTTTGGTAAATGGTCACAAGGAAGTGAGGAGAGGGATAGCAAAAGCCTCTGTTACTAATGTCTATGACACCAGCGACAGAAGGTTACTAGACGTGTGGATGTTCAGTGGGTGGCCTGTGCTGGGAGTTCCGCTTCTGGAAGTGAAATGTGCTCTGCAGTAAAATGAGGAGCGTGGGATTGGACAATGGAGAAAGGGCATCACTTTTTATGCAGTGTTAAAGAATTTGTCTGAATTTGGTTCAAATATTTGGTGGTAGTTAGAACTTATAAATATTCCACTTAGATATCTGCTAGATGAAATTTCTAAAGAAGCTTTTCAAGGGGCCACAGGGTTTCTTTTTGCTGCTTACAGTGAATTGAAAAGGAGTTGTGAGGAATGAAAACAAAGTTAAAAATAAGAAAAATAGGGGCTGAGCCCCGGTGGCTTAGTGGTTGTGCGCGGGACTGCGGCCCACTGGGACGGAGGTTCAATTCCAGCAGTGGGGCTGGGCCTCCTACTCCCACTACCGGAGAGCAGTGATGCCCAAAAAACAAACAAACAAACAAACAAACAAAAAAAAATTCCATTGTGCAAACTTAAAGACATGTGTCCTAGAATTTCCACCACAGACAAGGCTATATATTTTTTATTAGATCAAAGGTCTGCCTGATGGTTCTAACCAGCTACCCAAGCAGAAAACCCATCAGCTTAAGCTGAAATTTGCTTTTCTATTGCATGAAAATCTACAGTCTAGTGAGATCTCCTGGTCATTTGTATATACTCATAAAGGGATATTGGAAGCCCTGGATTAGACAAGGAAAAAACAAGCAGAGATGTGGTAAGGTAGGCGCCAAGCCAAGGTTGCCCAGTAAGTAACCAACGCTCAGAAGACAGGGACCTCACTGGAGCCCCTAGAGAAAACCTACCTTTAGATCAGTAGTTCTCAAGCTGTGGGTTGCGGCCCCTCTTGGAGGTTGAACGACCCTTTCACTGGGGTTGCCTAAGACCTTTGGAAAATACAGGTTTCTGATGGTCTTAGGAACCGAGACACGGCTCCTCTCTCTGCCTCCAGGTGGGTCCGCCCACATGCAGAAACGCCCACCTATGAGTACCCGGCGTGAAGACTATATAAATATTTCATATTATGTCACTATATATATTTTTTTGATTAATCATTAATTATCCTTTCATTATGTTCAATTTGTAACAATGAAAATACATCCCACATATCAGATACAGTAGCAAAATGACAGTTATGAAGTAGCAATGAAATTAATTTTATGGTTGGGGGTCACCACAACATGAGGAACTGTATTAAAAAGTCACGACATTAGGAAGGTTGAGAACTACTTATCTAGACAGAGCTAGCATTCTGAATTCAGACTTTCAGCTTCCTAAACTGTGAGGAAATAAATTCCTGTTTGTTAATACCATCCACATGCAGTATTTCGTTCATAGCAGCACTAGATCACTTAGGGAGTCTATCCATATTTGACAGTGATGTACTTTATCTTTGCCGAGAACTAGGTGCAATAACCCCAGTGCTGTCAGCAGTTTTGACCATTCACCCAGACATTTACTGACATTTACCCAGAAAGCAACTTGAGCTAATGTAGTATCACTACTTTGAAAGTGTGTTTAAGTTGCTTAATGCAATTTAGCTCAAAAATGATTAGGTTCACCAGATAGCCCATCTATATGATTGTCTTTCATTCCTCTTTAGTCTTTCCAGTCCTTTCTCATAAAACAACTTGGAATTTGCTTAAGATACCTTATTTACTGGTTGGAATGAGCGTGAAGTAGTGCGTGGATATTGCCACTCTGAGATAAAACCATTTGAATCAAACTAGGTTTTTTCAAATGACAAAAACTTGGCCTATTAAACTTGGCGTAGTGGTTGTGCGTGGAACTGCGGCTCACTGGGTTGGAGGTTCAAATCCAGCAGCAAGGCTGGGCCTCCTACTCCCACCACCAGAGGGCAGTGATGCCCCGAAAACAAAACAAAACAAAAAAGGTCTTACTTCTTGGGCTGAGCCTGGTGGCGTAAGTGGTTGAGTGTGGGACTGCGGCCCGTGGGCTGGGCGGTTCAAATCCAGTGGCGGCTCTCAGGAGCAGCGCTGGGTAGCTCCCATGACCACCAGAGGGCAATGATGCCCCAAAACAACAAAACGAAACAAAAAGTCTTACTTCTTATGCCCTGCTTTGGTTTACAAGAGAAAAACCAGGCTTTCAATTCCTGTAAAGAGTAAATGTCTTGGAAACCCACAGGGGCAGTTCTACCCTATGAATCAAAAAATATATGATGGCATTGAGTTTGAATTATTGTTTACAGATGGATTCCCAAGGTCATTCTAACTAAGGTCATTCATTCTAAGATAGTCTTGAATTCTAAGAGAAATTACAGATAGCTGAAATTGCAAGGAAATTTGTGGCTCACTGTCTTTCTTTTCCTTTGGAGTTTTTAACCTTAGAGTAGGCATCCTCCTTTTACCTCATTACATGAAAGGAGGGAGAGAGGAGAGGTTTTGTCACATACTGCGTTCTTTAGTAGAGTAGACCTTTGTCTTCCCCTGCCAGATATTAGAAGAAGGTTAGGGGAAATAGCATAAATAGCTAGCTACCTGGAATTGGGAAGCAGAGATGGGGTTAGCTCTTTTCCAAAGATTCTCAGCGCAGGTCTCTTACAGCTCTTCCTAATTATCACTCTCGCTTCCTTCTTCTAACTACGGGCCTCAGGATGAACTGTTTTTATTTTCTATATCAGAAATGTTTTTATCTCTTAGATTAGAATCTGGCCATTTCATACCTTTACCTCAACTATACTTCATTTCTTTAAAGTTCTTTCAGCAGCAATTTTCAGAGTGATTTTTTTTCTTTTTAGAATTTTTTGTTTTCTTTAGTTGTTAGTATTTTAGTATTTCATTATACACTATCTCCAAGCTCTTCTAGATTAGGGCTGCTTCTGTCCTTCTGGACGACTCTAATCTGTGGATCTCCAAATCTAGTAAGAAGTTAGGGAATTCTGACTCAGATGGTGTATCTCAGCCTAAAATTGCCTGACAGAATTTGTATACAGCGAGGATACAACTGAACTGTATTATGTATTTATACCAGCTCAGCAGAATTTCAGGGGAAGCAAGAGATTGAACTGCAAGGTGTTCATTGAAGCCCCAACACAAATGGTACTTCCAGGAAAGGTTCACGCACTAGTGTCCAGAAGCGAGTAACACCCAAGGTTAATGACTCAGCACATTAAGTGAGACCAAAGAGATAGGGTTAGGACCTGAGAACAGATCCCCAAAAGCTAACCATCAGCCCTGCGTGCAAAAGTCATCAGGAAGTTGTTTTTATGTTAATCTAGTTTTATTGAGAAGTCTTTAGCGAGTTCATTGAGAGTGGGGGTGAGTTTTATTTTGTTGAGAGGCACTACTTAAAAGTCATTTTCTATTTGATGATGAGAAAATTGTAATTAAAAACTCTTTACTGAAGTTAATAGAAAACAAGAGATTCATTTGTAGTCTTTTAAACTAAGGAACCAGAGACAGTACTTGAGGCTGAATTATGTGCCATATGGGATTAATTCTAAGTGCATCAACAAATAGAATTGGTGTGGGTGAAACTTAGTTTGTATATAATCACAGCTGTAAAACCTTACCTGTTGATCTTTTGCTTAGTTATATGTATATGCTTTGTAGATTATAATATCTCTAAGTACATATTGCCGCTCATTTAAATAGTAGATTGCATAAAATAAGCACCATGTCTAGTGCCTTTAATACCATGTATTCAGTAGTAAAATATCTTATGGTGTTTGGTAGATGCTGGTTAATCATCATACTTTTGATATATATGTGTGTGAATAAAGAAGATCAGATTTAAGTATCTCATTAATGCTTTTTGAAGATTATTTAAGCATGTGTCTCATCATTCTTTTTCTGCAGATATAAATGGTGAAATTCAAATGAGTTTGTTTCATTGGCTTGATGAATAGGATTTTAAAATTAATGACTAAGTTGCAATATAGTCTATTTAGCCAAGTTTATTTTCCTGACCATTTCTTGAAATATTTACACAGCAACAAGGATGCAGGGCAATATGCTTTTAATCTGTTAAGCAGTTACTTTGAGTAAATAACTCAATTTGGTTAATAGTATGTATTTTTAGGTAGTGCTTTAGAAAAATGGTAACAGTTTAATCTGTAATTGCAGTGGGTTAGCTGTTGGAGAAGATAATGGACAGCGAGGTTACCTGCTGACCTATGTCATTGCATATATTCGAGTAAGTTAACTCAGATTTTCCCATCACTGTTATGTATGTTGCAGATAACACTTTTTCTAACTTTGAGAAAATAAAATTGTCTTATCTTTTCATTTCTTAAATTTTAAGCTATCATAATTTGGCACAGAATTATATATGATTGGTTACAAGTTTAAACAAGTTCTTCAGAAGCTCATTTAAGCCCTCTGTGCTTGTCAGAGAACTGAAAAATTATTTTAAAGCATGTGCTTTTTAAAAGAATAAAGCCATTCTCCACTAGAAGTTGACCATGCCATTTCAAACATTACTTGGCTGAAATCAGCTAGCAGTCCCACATTTGTTCATATTAGCTATTTGTGTTAGTCTGGGTAGACTAGAGAAACGAATTCATAAACACCCATTTGGATATAAGGGGAAGTTAATATATAATAGAGGAATGGAACATTGAGAAAGCATCCCAACCCAGTCCATTCCAAGGTCATAAGTCCAATATTAGGCCAAATGTCTGAAACCAGTGTATAAAGTCTCCTTCCAACTTACGAATCACGTGCAATGACACTAGGAGAATCACAAGCTGGTGGGTGGAAAGTCTTGTGCATCCAGCTGGGGTAGAAACATCTCAGCACTGGCAGGGGTCTCTCTGTGGCTTCTCTGGCCCCAGAGGTCTGGTTTCATCAGGGCAAGCCCATGTGGCTTCTCCTTTGGCTCCTCCAGTCTCCAGAAATCAGGATCGATCAGCATGCTGTCATCTCATCTTGTCAGTAGAGACTCTGCCAACAACTGGGGAGATGGTCTCTTATCTCCTTGAGGGAAATATCTTGAGACTTCCCAGAATTCTCAGGAGAAAGCCATGCCTGCACAAAGGTCTCATTGGCTAGCTCCAGAGTGATAGGCTAGACTCCACTCCTACACTCCCAATCATGAAATTGACACCAATACATGACTGCCATACTATTACAAAAGTAATATAAATAAAAACATGTAATATGTATTTATATTAAAAATATTTTGAGGCTGAGCCCTGGTGGAATAGTGGTTGAGTGCAGGACTGTGGCCCACGGGCTTAACGGTTTAAATCCAGCAGCAGCTCTTCAGGAGCAAGGCTGGGTAGCTCCTACAACCACCAGAGGGCAGTGATGTGCCCCCCCCCAATTTTTTTTTTAATTAAATCTTTCTTTAAATTTTTTTTTGTGGACATTACTGCCCCCTGGTGGGAGTAGGAGGCCCAGCCATGCTTCTGGAGAGCTGATGCTGGATATGAACCACCAACCCTGTGGGCCACAGTCCCGTACTCAGCCACTAAGCCACAGGGGGTCAGCCCTAAATGTATTTTTTTTGTGTGTGTGTGGCATCACTGTCCTGGTGGAAGTAGGAAGCTCAGCCTTGCTCCCAGAGAGCTGCTGCTGGATTTGAACCGCCAGCCCTGTGGGTCGTAGTTCTGCACACAACCACTAGACCAGCAGGGCTCAGCCTCCTAAACGTATATTTAATTGGCCATCTTAGGTACAACTGTTGGTCTCTCTAAAAGTAAAAAAGTTGATACTTATTTTTTTGCAAGTAATTATTAGTTCATCGATAATGATGGTAGTACAGAATTAAATAACTTGTGTATGTATATATGTGTTCCACAAGTTTCTAATTCTGCACTCACTATTTGTAGTGCACTTTTCTCTCGCCGTCGTTAACCACAGGGGCTGTTGCACTTTATTTATTAATTAATTTTGTGTGGCTTTTCTACTTTGGCTCTAACAAACTGAAGTTTCTTAATTGTTTTCTATGGTCACTAGGGTTACTGTTATTTGTTTATATTTTTCATTTTGCTTCCTAAGTAACCTACAGGATCTTAATTGAAGAGCTCATTTCTCAGATAAACTGTGGGCAATTTATTTTTCCTAAATCCTCACTTTTCTCATTTTTCACTTTGAAATGCCATTGTTAAAAAAACTCATGCAAACCTTTGTTTACACTCCTCTAGGCAAGTTTGAGCAACTGTGTTCTCATCAAAAGAATGTAGTTTTAGCTAAAATGCAGTGAATTAAATCATAGAGGACACACTTGCCCCGATAATGCATGCAAAGAAAAATACAAATTATTGCCTGTGACTTGTATTAGAAATTGTGATGGAAAGATATACAGGTTTTTAAAGGTGAAAAGGAATTTTAGATCTCAAAGACAAGGCTTGTGCCATGTATAAATCACATCTACCTTTTTTGTTTGTTTGTTAGATATGTTCTCTGGGGGTATTGACTCTTCTCCAACAATTAATTCAGAATTGTAGAAAATGAGACAGAGCTGTATTAAGTACAGTGCACACCCAATTGGGAATAAGTTTCTGACTTACTAGGGCTCCGATCGATGCTCGTTACACAGAGGGGCCTTGGGGACAGGGTGGTTATCAGGGGGACTGCTGACCATGAAATTGGCGGTTTGAGACCACCAGCCGCTCCCCAGTAGAAGATGGTCGGAAACTCACTGAGACAGTTCTACTGTACCCTGAAGGGTCGCTATGAGTCAGAATCAGCCTGTTTCATCAAGTGAAAAGCAAATTGAAGGCCTATTTTTCCCTTTTGGATTATTTGTTTTATTTATCCTGACGCTAACTAAAACGTCACTGTCACTGAATAAAGATTTTTTGAATAAGAGAAAAACATTTAGTTCAGTAATTTGGTCTCTTTTTTTTCCTCGTATCAGTTTCAATGATTCAATTTACTGCAAAACTTACAATATGCTAATTATTCTGCCTTAGGAAGTTTTGTTTTAGAGGATTGTACTTCTGTGGTAGTGAATTGTTCTTTCAATTTTTGCATTAATATAGAATTGTGCTTTGTAAAATAAGTTATGCATTATACATAACTTGTCATAAATTCGCTATAGTTTGTGTGTTCTAAAATACATCTTGCTAGCAGAAGTGCATCCAGATGCCCTAGTCATTCTACTGTCGCTGTCAGGTCCTATTGTGTTTTGTAAAAAGTTGATCTGAAAGAGAGATCTTCTCCTCCCTTTAACTCAAGTCATGATTCTTTTGTTTTCTTCTTTCAGTGCTGATGCTGAGCAATGATATTGTTCGATTTGCTATGAGGCCACCAAGAAGGTGTCCTGCCAGCATTTTCTTTATAGAACAGACTGGTTCAGGCTAGACCATCCACCCATTGGAGAAATATACGACAGGTCTTCAAAAAGTTTATGGGGGAATTCCACTATTTAAAAAATTATTTTTCCCCACAAACGTTTTGAAAAGCCCTCTTGTACAAGGAAAGAAGCCAGACAAGGGCCCGCCTCCCTGGGGGCATCTTTCCAGTGGGTCTGTGCTTTAGGTTGGAGTCAAGAGTAGTTGAGGTTAAGTCGGAAAGATGTCTTATTAACAATTGAACAGAATGCCACAATAAATATAACAGGCTAGCAGTAGTGATTCTTCTCCATTTTCTTAACATTTATTTATTTTATATGTGTCTTGACAGGATTTAGGCTTGGAATACTATGTCATAGGAGAATCGTTTGAGACTTCAGCTCCTTGGGACAGGTAAATGTAACAAAACATCTGATGTATTCAAATAGGCTATATGAGTTGAATTAAAATAATTTGGTGTGTAACTTGGTACAGTTTTAAAATTCTATTAATAAATACTGAAACAAGAGGGACCCTACCCACTTTGTTTAATGTCTTCATCAGAATGAAATATTTGCCAGCCATTTTTTTGTTTGAGACCAAATTTTTCTGGCCTATAGAAAAAGTAAGCCATTATAGATATTTACCTTGTGAAAAGTCTTTCTGAACTTAGATTTCAGTAGCTGCTTTTATTAGTCTTTGATCTAAATTCTTAAGTGAATTAAATACTTAAGTGTTCTCTAATAAGTACCACAGGCCAATCAGTCTTCTTTTATCATATGTTATTTAACTTGGTATTTTTATATGTACATATTACAGCTTGTGTTTTAATTTGTACTGAAGCAGGGTGTGAAAGAAATCCAACTTAAATTATGCACCACTACTTTAAAAAAAATTTTGTTTTTGCATCATTGCCCTCTGGTGTTCGTGGGAGCTACCCAGTGCTGCTCCTGAGAGCCGCCGCTGGATTTGAACCACCCAGCCTGCAGGCCACAGTCCTGTACTCAACCACTTACGCCACCGGGGCTCAGCTTTACTATTTAAAATTTAATGTAAAAATCCTACTACTGGAATATATGATTCAAATAAGAAAAATGGAAATAAATTTTAGAAGGGCTTCTTTCCGAAGTAATGCTTTCTCTTCCTCAGACACACACAGATACAGCTTGGTTAGAGAAGGGAGATAGAAACCCCTGAGGCAGTTCTGACTCCTGGTCACCCCACGAGCCTCTGAGCGAGTGTGTGTTCAGTGGCGCACTGTGAGCGGGTCACCAGACCAGACCTTACTTTCATGATGCCTTTAGACGCCGCTGACATTTCGGTTAGCAGCCAAAGGCATTAATTGGTGCCCCATCCACAACTCCACGGCTGATGAAGAAATAGGAAATAGTTCTCTTAAAAATGAATTTGCAAAAACAAACAAACAAAATGACCACCAGAGGCAGTGATACCCCAAAAACCCCCCAAAAATGAATTTGCATTGTTAACTTGCTGCAAACTGTAAAATTCTTGAGGTTTTCAGTATATTTTTACTTCTAATGTGCATTGCATTTTAGAGAATTATGAAAAACTTTAAATCTCCAGAAAAGGAGAATTTATAACAAAATTTCATGAGTCTACATTCCCCTAGTAATAAATATCTTAACATATGTCTTACCCCCACTTTTACTTTTATACATATAATCGTCAGCTATGGTAGATTAAGACTCCGGGTGCATGCATAGATTCTCATATTGTGTGCATCATTAGTTAACCGAGTTTCTAGTAGTGATATGGCAGTCACAATTTTTTATCCGAGATTTTAATAAGAGGAGAAATCATATAAATAAATAATGAACAGATTGTTAGCATCTAAAATTTTTGTGCAGCATTAGTCGCTGGGCTGCTGTGTGTGTTGATCTTAAAGACCATTTCGACTTTCAATGCTCATGGTGGCGTGGTGCCTACACATTGGGCTGTAATGCACTAGGTCAGCAGTTTGAAACCACCAGTGTAGTGCTCCCCTCGCGAGTAGGATGGAAACTCCAGGGGCAGTTAGGCATCAACTCGATGGCAGTAATTTTTTTTTTTTTTTTTTTTTTTTACAGAGAAAGTGGTTAGTGCAGTGTTCACCCTTTCTTCAGTTTTTGTTATGTATGAATAACCTTGTCATAAATATATTACTAACTGATGATATACTAACTACTAATTTAATACTAATTGCCATCTTACCATAGTCTTCCAACTGTGGAAGCTAATCAGGTATTATCTGTTCATTTCTTAAACCTTTTCCTGTATAAACTTACACAGTAATCCAATTAATTCATATAATGTATGCCATATACAAAGTTGTATACTTTTACTTAAAATAATTTCTTCAGTTGAAGTTAATTTTGATACTTAATATTACTAGAAAGTAGTTACATTCCTGACACACAATTTAGTTATCCACACATTTAGCAACTTGCCTCCCCATCCCCAATTTCTAACTGGGTAAAGGCCTTGTTAGCAGTAACCCATGGGGTGAGGGTCTTCAACTCTTCACACATTAGATCGTTGGTCTTCACATTTGTAAGCCTGCCAAGGGGCTATTGGTCTTAATAGTCTTTGTGTCTCTTTAGTGGCCCTAACACAATGATTGTACCCAATTAATGTTCAATGACTATTCTGCCTGAACAAACTCTGGCATGGTTTAAGAATGCAGCCTATTAGAAACTATTGCCTAAGAGGTCAGAATGGGAGATTTTGGAAGCACCAGCTTGATGCTTGTGAATAAAACCAAGGAGATAGATACAAAGATACCAGAGGACAGTGATGCACCGCCCCCCTCCCCCCCCCAAAAAAAAAGATGTATGGCTATTTGGAGTTAAGGGAAAGAGGACTAATGAAGAAGCTCAGGGAATCTAAAATTTTAAGAGACAGTCATGCAAGCAAGAGCTGACAAGGGAATTTCGGAGAATTTTTAAAACAATGAAGTATGAAAGAAGACTTGACTTTTTTCCAAGAAAAATAGTCAACCATGTTAAATTTGACCAAATAAGAATTAAAATGTGTACATAATATGTTTATGTCCTATAAAATCAATCAAAAGTGGACCATCTTAACCCTTATTCAATTTCTACGAAAGAACATTAGCTTACAAATCATGTATAAAAAGTGTTCAATTGGAGATTATAACCATTCAGTCTTGTTCTTTTTTCCACCCTTAGCTACTGGTGAACTATAAAGATAGATAAACTACAATTCTTTTTTCTTTTTTTTTTCCGTATTACACACCTGCTGTGCTTACATTCCATTTTCTAATCATTATAATAAACATGCTACTTTGATTAAAAATATGATATTCATTAACCTTTCTGGATATTAAAAGTTGAGTAAACCATATGTAAAAGTATTCATAGTTTTTTATCTAAATGCTAGTTGTTTTTGGAAATACATCCTTACCATTTCATAAATGAGACATAGGTGACACTGACCTGTTATATTTGCCTGCAGCATTCATAGATTAAAGCAAAATTTAGTTTAGTACTGTTTTGTAAAATTTATAGAATTTCAGATAATGCCAAATTTTTTTCATGTGGCATAATAAAACACTAATACTCTTTTTGTATTTGCTCAATGTCCTGTGTATTTAATCAGTGTCCTATGTAATTTCTTGTTGAAAATACAGATAACTTTCATGTCATTTTTAAAGAATAATCTGTTTAAATGTTCATGTTTTTAATCTATTGCTCCACAGTCAAATCATTGTTGAGTCTAGAGATAGACCTGCCTTTTGAGTTTATTTTCTTTTAAATCCTCATGAGTTTAAACACAAAAGTTAATGGCAGTGCTTGCCCTAGTATATTAATTAGGGCAAATTAACTTATTAACCTTTAGAGCACCACAAAATAATAAAATGCTACTGCTTTCATTCAAGAATAGATTATTAATGCCAACTTTTCCTCCCCCTCCACAACTCACTGTCTTTCACCTGCTGATTCCCGGTGACTTTTGATATGAAACCGTCTAGCAGAGCACATTAGCACTTATGCATAATTGTTGTCCACTAAGTCTTGGGTGCTTATTGCATTCCAGCTCAATGTTTGAAAAGAGGTTACTGAACATTTGATAAAATCCCATAATTGTTAATTGAATTACTTTCTTATTTAAGAAAACATCGTATACACAGATAAAGGTTGGTATTTATCTAATCCCGGTATTGCATACATATTAACATGTTCACTATTTTGAAAGACTTATTAAAATAAAAGCTAACTTTATTTTTCCTATGGTTTCCCTTGAGTGTGCTCTTTTAACTTCTGTGTTTCCTATTTAACAAAAATAGTCCATGACTCCCATTAAAGTTATGAATGGCAATAACTCTCATTTCTCAAAGCTTTAGTTAAGAGAATTCTGACTTGAAAGATGTACGTAAAGTGTCATTGTATTAGAATTTGTACAATTCATTTTCGCATTTAATATACTCAATTGTCTTTCCTAGAGTTGTGGACCTCTGTAGAAATGTAAAAGAAAGAATAATAAGAGAATGCAAAGAGAAAGGTGTCCAATTTGCCCCTTTGTCTACATGCAGGTGAGTATTTTAAGTTTCTTCCACTCTTGAACTTCAAAAAAAAACAAAAAACCACACGCAACAAAACTTTTTTCAATCAATGCATAGGTGTAATTTGCCAGGTACAGAAAGTCAATTTAAGCCTTTTGACTAGGTGTCTTTTTTTGATGGTATCTGAAATTAATTTGCCACCTTGTTAGACTAAGCCCATAGCAGGTTCCAGTCTAGCTTTTGAGAATTATTTCTAAGACTCGACATGTGCCTGAAGAGTGGAGGCACCGTTTTGCTATTTATTAACAGTTTCATCTCATTGACCTCTAATTACATCATCTGTAAACTAGTGGTAACGTGATCTGCTTGATGAGATCAATATGGAATCAAACCGAAAAGTGTGTCAAGAAACATTTACATTCTAAAATGCTGCGTGAAATAAATACGGTAGTATTTTTGTGGGGTAAATTGCATTAAACTTGAGGTTGACACTTCATATTAAAATGAGGGGAGTTTTGAAAGGTTTATTAAAAAATTGAACTAAAAGACAAAATTTTTAGCATGTGCTATGAGGAAAGCATTTTTCTTGTACCCTGTAAGTTTCAGTTCAGAAGGGTTTCCAAGGAGTAGTTTTTCAGCTTCTTTGTGGGAGAGACTGTCAGGGTTGCATTCCAGGAAGGAAGTACCAAGTCCCCTGTGTGCATCAACATGTTTTCAAACAAGTACATGGAAGGGAGAATCATAATGTAAAAGAGACTGCGAAAGTGGGCAGTTGAGATTATCTGCAAGGAGATCACAAACAAATTAACTCATCAGCGGGCTGCATGTATTGAAGTCATTTCTTTCAATAAAAAGGTTCTTTGGTTATGGGATAGAAGTTCTAACTCTAAATTTTCTGAAGCGGATAGGTGGGAAGGAATTTTTTGTGAGTGTGCAAAAGTAAAATCAGTTTCAAAAGGAGTTGAGCATTAAGACGTCTTCTGAAATCAAAGGACAACAGTGTGACTTTGGCAGCCTCAGTGTCACTTGTCTACATGATCTTGGAGTGGGTTAGGGTTTAGGTGTCTGAAGTGCTGGAAATGATCCATTTAAAGATGTCAGAAATGCATCCATGAAAAGTGAAGCTTTCCCTAACTCCTTCCTGTTATTTAAGCAGCCCTGGTGACAGTGTTGGGTAAGCACTGAGCTCAGCTCAGTGGTTCAGACCTACCAGCCCCTCCATGGAAAAGAGGAAGTTACTTGCAGTCTGCCCCACCCCGTTTTGCTGCGAATTTGGTAACCTCATGTCCCCTCAAAACTGAACTGTATGATGTGTAAGACAGATTCTGCTTCCATTGGAAGGTAGCAGGGACCTATTAATGTGTGCGTTTTCTGTTTACTGATATTCATGGTTTTCTCAGGAGTCAGTTTATTTATCCTTGAAATTCCATTTTATTTTGTTTTTTTCTAAATGCAGTGCCCTCAAAAACGAGTTCTCTAGTTTCTCTTCACTTTGTAAATCTGGTGTTGCAAATGTCGACTACCCAGAGGTCTTTTTTATGAGAGTGAATTAACACTAGCAGACACGCGCAGCCGGCAAACTGACGGAACACTGTGAAACAGCTCGTTTCTTCTGTTCTGAGGCACCTAACATTTGGCCTAAAAGCCTGTTAAAATTTCAAAGTGCATTCGATCTGTATTGTGCAGTAAAAAAAATATTTCCTGGGAACTTGCTCCTTCTGTTAAATTAAATTCTTTGTGGGAATCTCAGTCAATCGCCTTTGGAGATTTGACTGTTTATTTTTGTTGTTGTTGTTGTTGTTGTTGTTAATGTCTCACCTAATTGCATTTTTAAAGCCTAAATGGCTATCATGTATATGATTTGATAACCTAGTATTCTCGGTATCTGTTGTATGGACGCATGCATCATGTACTTATAAGGACTCTATGAAGCATGACTTTAAGAGACATGATTTTAAGGCCAGGTCCCTGCTTTTGATCTGATCATTTGTTTCTAAGATCCAAACAATTTTCAGTAATGTTAACTTAGTGGAAATAATAAATTTCACCCAACTTTATTAATTTAGGTACTTGAACATTTCTTCCTGAGTTTTACATTCTCAGATTTACTTCGGTTAACTTTGAGAGTAGAAGACTTAATGAACTGATCACTCCGTTTCATTTACCATTACTCGTGTATAAGCTGAGTTTCCCCTCACATTTTTAATGCAGATTTTGTGGTAAAATTAGCCTAAACTGATATACTTGAGTAAATATATGGTAGTTTATTTTTGGTATACTTTGTTTTGTTTTTAATAGCAATATACTTTTTTTTGGGGGGGGGGGGCGCGGTTATCACTGCCTCTGGTGGTCGTGGGTGCTACCCGATGCTGTTCCTGAGAGTAGCCACTGGATTTGAACCGCCAAGCCCGCGGGCTGTAGTCCTGCACTCAACCACTTACGCCACCAGGGCTCAGCCCCATTTTTTTTTTATACTCTTTTTTTTTCTAAATTTCTTCTGAGGAAATGGAATTCTGCTTCCTTCAGAGCAGTTGGAGAGATATTTACAAAGTTTGTGAAATACTTTAAAACTTTTTTGAGTAATAATTCAGACTTCTAACAAGGCACTAAAACAGTACAAAGAGTTCCTATATGTGCTTCTCCCTGACTTTCCCAAATGTACATACTTTATGATACATTGATGCCATCTATGTCTACATACCTACAATATTATTAACTGTTCCACAAACCTTATGTAACTTTTATCATTGCCTGTGTCCATTACTTAAATTCAGGGTCTAAAGCTACATCACAAAGTGTGTTTAGTTATTCTGGTTTCTTCATCTTTTCCAATCTAGAATGGGGCCTTTTTGATTGTCTTGGAATTTTTTTTTTTTGGCATCACTGCCCTCTGGTGGGGGTGGGAGGCCCTGCCTTGTTCATGGAGAGCTGCTGCTGTATTTGAACCGCCAAGCCAGTAGGCCGCAGTCCCACACTCAACCACTATGCCACTGGGGCTCAACCTGTCTTGGAATTTTTAAAGAATACTGGACAGCTATTTTGTACAGCGTTCTGCACCTCAAGTTTCTTAGGTGCTTCCTTGTGGTGCGATCCAGGTGATGCCGTATGGAAAGGGCCCTGTAGGAAGGGTGTGGGCTGTTGTGATGTGATGTGTAATGCTGATATGCCTCATGATTGCAATAATAACTGATTGCTTGGTAAATGTGATGCTTTTACTGTGAAGGTACCCCCACACAGTTCTTGTACTTAATAAGCTTATTAATGGGAAGTACTTGAGAATACAAATGCTCTTCTTTTTTTTACTCATACAGTATCCAAAGCATTAATCTCCCATTGATGATTCTTGTTCACAGCAATTATTATGATATTTACAAATGGTGAATTTTCTATTTTTATCATTCTTTCTACATTTATGATTTGGAATTTTATTATCAGAAAGCACTCATCTCGCCAATGCACACTTACCCTTTTATTTGTAATAGTCTGAACTCATCACTGTTTGGTTTTCTATTCTTATCATTGTTATCATTATTCACGTTGGTGTTCAAAATATCCCAGATTTGGCAATTGGGAACTTCTTTAGGTTGACTTCTGTGTACTTTTGTAGTGGAAAGATTAGTAAAACAAACAAACCAACCAACCCTCAACTGTTGTTGAGTCAACAATGCCTACTGAGGAAGGGTCAGGCCTGGAGGCAGTGAGTGGCTAGAGGATTGGAAACTGCAGAGTTTGTGCTAAGACAAGGGCTACCTTCACCTGCTACCACAGCATTTGTTTACAGTGCTCCTTTATTTGGGTTTCTTTCTCAAAATTTTTTTTAATTTTCTTATTGGGTTACTACCAATTCTTCATTCCAAGCATGGTTCCCTTAATCTCCCGTGTGCAAGCTGTGTCTTCTATTGCTGGAGCCTGCCCTTTTCGCCCTTGTTGCATTATCCCTTTCCCAGAACAGGAGCGCATAGTAAGGCACCTTTTCTAATAATAGGGCCTGCCCAAATGTCTTATTCTTGGTGTAATCACTTAGTGATTTTTATTTCCTTAGCACTTCTCTTCCGCTTAGTTTAGAGGCTATGCTTGATTTTTTTTTTTTTTATACTGAGCTTGGTTTTTATTGTCTGTTTTTTTCTACACTTCTTTTTAAGCTATGTGAAAATATTATTTCGTGTGTCTATATGCTCATTCAAGATGTCTGACACATCTTCAGACTGCTTATAAAACTGAACGCAGAATTATCAGCATTCTTGAGTTCTTTCATCAGCTTGTATCCTGAAACTGCATTGTGCTTTATCTATAGAGAATCAAAAAAATGACTTCTGGTGCATTTAAATTACTGGGATTAAAAAATATGTTACTGATATATTAAGTCCCCAGATTAAGAAATAGCACCGTTCTTAAATCTGCCTTTATTAACACATTAAAGACCCGATTTTTTTTTTACCAAGTTACCCAAGTGTTTTGGCTATTAGCTTTTTTGCATAAACACTAGTAAACTAGGGATCTGTCCGCAATGTGTTAAGTTGAATTTGTATTTAAACCAGAACTTTTTGTTAGATAGAGTTTGTATCTAACATCAGTCAGTCAATTGTTTACTTAGTATATAGTTTCTAGTGGACCTTTCTCTGTATAAGACACAATAAATAAAAACTTCCACAGTCACTAAAACATCTTAAATATAATATACAGTGATCCTAATGTTTTGCAAAGTTAGTGCCTGTTACATTGAACCATTTTAGGAACCTTGAAGTTTAATACAATCAGCTTTGCCGTTGTGGTTTTGTAACTGTAAGTTGTCGGTGAGTCAGAGCTCCATGACCCTGGGGATTCCTTTATTTATTTCAGGGTCATTTATTTCTAAACTGCAAAATCTCTATTTTGGCCTATAACTTGAGTGATTTACTTTTTCTTGCCCAGAATGTGTTGAGTCTCTTGAGCCGCGAGAATCTGAACAAATGACAAGCCCACAGCACTTAATGTACTTTGAAGAGATTGTAATTGTCCTCTGTGTTAGTTAGTCTGGGTAGACCAGAGAAACAAGCCCGTAGAAAGTTGACCCAGTTGGTTCTGATTCACGGCAACCCAACTGTCAGGTGACTGTGCTCTACAGGGTTGTTAATGACTTTTTCCTAAAGGTGGTCTCCAGGCCTTCCTTCAAAGATACTTCTTTTGTTTTCCTTTTTTTTTTTTTCAAAGATACTTGATGGACGCAGATCTCCAAAGCTTTTAGGTACACGGGGATTTTTGCATCTTGTGTCATTTCTGTTTACAGTGGCAGTGTAAAAAATAGTGACATGTACACATGTGGGCTTACCGCTTTCCTTTGGCCTGAAACACATTGAAAAATAACGACACTGTTTGTAATTGAATATACCTCAAGTGCTGTCTCATCCCAATTAAATCATACATAAAATTAGCTGAATTGAGGAAGATTACAAAGTTCCAGCATTACGTTTATAACTAAGATACATTGTTATTCTGACAGTTTTGATGCCGTATTTTTGTTAAATGTGTACCTTTTTATGATGACGTTGTAATGTTATTTTGATTGTATAATTTAAAACAGCTCATAATCATACATTTGTCTGATTATGTATATGCTGCTAATAGCTCCCATTACTTCTAGATAACTAAACAACTTGCATAAGGTCAGGGAAAAATGGCCAGGTCACTAATACATAAAAGGTGTAGTTTTCCATTTTAAAAGTTTCCCAGAGGGATGAGCCCCGGTGGCGTAGTGGTTGTGCGCGGGACTGTGGCCCACTGGGATGGAGGTTTGATTCCAGCTCACAGGAGCAAAGGCTGGGCCTCCTACTCCCACCACCAGAGGGCAGTGATGCCTAAAAAAAAAAAATGTTTTCCAGGGCTGAGCCCCGGTGGCATAGTGTGGCCCACTGGCGTGACAGTTCAAATCCAGCAGCACCTCTCCAGGAGCAAGGCTGGGCCTCCCACCCCCACCAGAGGGCAGTGATGCCCCCCCCAAAAAAAGTTTCCCAATAGACATGAGATTAAACAGATGAAAGAATGATGACATGTATGTCTATAATATTGACTAAACTTTAATTTACTGTCATGAAAGTAAAATCTCTTGGTTTCCCACTGCAACTTTGGTTCACTTGTTTGGGCTACAATGTTTAGGAAAATGTCCAGTCTACATTCCTTTGGTAGAGAAGGAGATTGACGGTTAAGCAAATCATCTGCGTGATTTTGCCTTTAAGTTTCTAGATGTTAAATCTCATTTCACTTAAGTTCAAGCCTCTCGGGGGATTTTTCTCTCTGCTTTTTAGGGTGACGCAGACATATGATGCAGGTGCATGTATCTACTTCTACTTTGCCTTTAACTACCGGGGAATTAGTGACCCACTGACTGTGTTTGAACAGACCGAGGTAATTATGATTACATGAATATGCTCTTATAGTAACTTAAGTAAACTTAAACTATCAATGTCTGGTGATTGCAGATTGTTTGCTTGACTGCCAGTCCATAGAAATGGAAAACATACTGTTGTATTGACTTTCATAATGAATTATACTTCTTAAATAAATAACCTCCACACCTGTAGCCAGTGATTCTTTGACTGTATGTAGTAGCTGATTAGACAAAGGACTGTAGGAAATGGCAGCACAATCATGTCCAGGTCGCTGCTGTGGGGGAAGGCAGCACCTCTACTGCTGCCCATCTAGGTTTGCCATTTTCTGATTAATGCCATTTCTGATTAATGCCATTAATTGCCATTTCTGATTAATGTAGCCCATTGGTGTTCATTTGATAGCATTCTGTACCATTATTCCTAAGTGGTCTTGAACTGCTTACTTTTATAAAGTCCCTTCTCTGCGGGCATGTTTCTCATTACAAGTACACCGAGAGTTCACACAGACTAGACTCTGGAGGAGGCCGAGCTCTCGCTCCATCACATGCCTGCCAAAGGTAGTTCTGCAGGATGGGTTTCCGTGACGTACTTCAAGACCAGTAGGTAGTTTAAGTTGGCCTCCTTTGGTGGCTTTACCACCTTTTTATAGCTTGTTCCAGATATCATTGAAAAACACTAAATTTACCGTATGTAAAGTTACAATTTAAAGGATTGTGTTATTTAAAACAGACAAGTGGGTGAGTCGACATACATGTATAATTGTAAAATCATCACGCCAATCAAAATAGTTTGCCTGTTCATTACCCTCAAATGTATGTGCATTTTCCCATTACCTTAGTCTCTCCATGCTATCTAGCGGCCCCAAAGCCCATTTCCTTCAGTACCAGGAGAGTGAAATTGTTCCTTTTTTCTCAGTCCAGATGCTATTTTCATAAGTGCTGCTGACCTCAAGTCATTGTTGCTGTGATTATTTAAAATAGTTTGTTAGGAAATAGTCTTTCAAAGCTGGGACTAGCTTCTTTCATGATTCATATGAAAACTCTCTATTCTAATGGTGAGGGTTCTCGTAGAGAACCCATTGTTCATTACTGTACAATGAAATTTGGTCTCTCTGCCTCAACTGGGCCCTCTTCCCTTGCCTAACTCCTGGTGAATTTTACCCCCCTGAGTAAACTCTTAAGTTGTAGAGAGTGTTTTGATAGTCCACCTCATGGCTATTATATATATAATAATGGCTAGCAATTTGTCCCCAAACACTGGCCTATGACACCCTCTCCATAATATTTTTCTTTTTTTTCCCATAATATTTTTAATGGCTCATGTCTGATAGCTTTGTTAGTAAACTGAATTCAGATTCTCCCTGTATAATCCTTGTTAAGTAATTTAGCCAGTCTGAACTTCATTTTCCTTATCTCTGAAATGGAAATAATTATAATTATTTCCATAATGTTGTAATGAAGATAAATGAGATACTGCGGGGAAATTCCTTGTCACTAAAACTTGTTGGCTTAATGAGACATTTACTCCACATTCACTCCAGAGTAAAATTCAGCAATTGTTTGTCATTTTGTTTCCAAATACAGGCAGCTGCTAGAGAAGAAATCCTTGCTAATGGAGGGAGCCTGTCACATCACCATGGAGGTATTCTTTATTGGGCGTAGAATTTTCTAAGATCCTTCTTTTAAAAATACTTGTTAAAGTTGATGTGTCAGAGAGAATTCATGATGAGGGATTTTGAGAGTACTTGAAAATTTTAACAAGTTTTTACCAAAAGAAGCTTGTGTTGACAAACCTGCTCTCATAGAAGCTAGCCCACCTTCTGAGTTCTCAGGGACCTCCAGGGACCGGAGAACATGCCAGGGAGGTGTCCAGTCACTACACCGAAAGCTGTAAAAGGTGGGTGAGAGGACCACCATGTGGCCACTTCTGGAATGTAGCTGGCTATCAGTCATCAGTGTACGTAGATTGAAGAATGGCTTCTTCCGCCACCCTAAACTCACTAAGTAAGACAGGATCTGGGGGTGGGGGGGAGTTGTATTTTGTTTTAAATTTTAGTACTATTTTTTTTTTTAAGGCATCAATGCCCACAGGTGGTGGGAGTAGGAGGCTCAGCCTTTGCTCCTGGGAGCCGGAATTGAACCTCTATCCCAGTGGGCCACAGTCCCGCGCACAACCACTACGCTACTGGGGCTCAGCCCAGTACTATTTTGTTACTACTTAGTGATCATTATGGCATCAAGTTATACTAGAGAATTTATCCGACCACCAATAAAAATTATTATATCTCCCTTTGTTTACTGGTGGGCTTAAAAAAGTAGTACAAGATGATTTTTTTTTTTAAGTTAAGCAATGGCCATTCTGTCATTAAAATGGCAATTTGGGGAATTTTCTCATGTTCTCTATAACAAATTTATTTTTTTACTTTTTTTATTTTATTATTTTTTTGGGACATCATTGCTCTCCGGCAGTGGGAGTAGGAGGCCCAGCCCCACTGCTGGAATTGAACCTCCGTCCCAGTGGGCCGCAGTCCCGCGCACAACTACTACGCCACCGGGGCTCAGCCCCAACAAATTTATTTTCAATCTCTCCCTTTTAATATAATTTGATGCTTCTAAAATAGCAATACATAGTTTTTAATGTCCGTGGTTTTTAGAAACAGGCATGAAGATTAGTGGCAGCGTTGTTTAAATATTCTGTATCTATTTTTTTTAAAGAATCTGCCCTGTCTTATGGGAAAATGAGCTCTGTAATAGCAGTGATTTTTGTTTTGTCTGTTGCTCTATACCCAGCAGCTGGAATATGTTCAGGCCCAGGTTCAGTCAACTTCAGTACAAGTATACAGGATGAATGAAAGATTCTTATGAAATAGGGTCTTCATCTCCAATTGATGCATGGTCCCCAGATTCAGACCCATTGCTGGTGAATCGATTCTGACTTATGAACACCCTAACAAGACAGGTGGACGCCCCTAGGATCCCCCACTCTGAAAGGGATTGCTGTGTCTTTCTCACCAACAGTGACAAGTGAGTGCCAACCACATAGTGGGTTCATCAGCTGACGAGTCTCGGAGTTCACAGAACTCAGCCACAGTGCCACCAAGTCTTCTCCTTGGCATGGTAGGGGGAAGTAAAATAATGTAGCCGTAATTAGTTACTTGAAGAAAAATTAGAAGGTCCTTTGTTTGTGGGGGAAGCCAGTTCCCCACCACAAGTTGCGGGTTCAATAGGTGCAATTGTGTGTTTGAGATATATAAAGATTAAAGTCATAGAGAAATGAGAGCGTAAAATAAAGAGACATACACATTTTGTGGTAGCATGCTCACCTCCTGGATGCCCGTGATCTTACCAGCCAGGTCTGAGTACAGTGAATGCAGAGTGGGCCTTGGGCTGAGAGGGCAGGAAAGAGGAGGCAAAGGAGGGGCATGGGGAGAGGGATCAGGGGAGAGAGGAAGGGGGAGAGTGCCAGGGAGAGAGCTCCTTTATTGCTGACCAAGGCTAACATATCTCTGGGAGACGTGCAAGCCCTCTAACTGTAGGACATGCATCACAGGAAGAGGTCCTGTAGGGGCAACAGTAATGTGGGGGACAATCTGGGCGCATACACGCAATAGGAAGGGGAGGGGTTGGGGGAGGGGTGTGACAATTGGGCGCATCCTCGATTCATGATGACAGCCTAGCCTTGATTGCCCTTGAGCCAGAGACTTGATTTAGCCTAAGCTTTCAGGGGAAGCAATCCACTGTCCTGAACTGCAGGGAGTGAGTCCCCCCCCTGGTGACCAGGCAGTGGCTTCATGCCTTCAGGGAGGCGGTCTCTGAGCATCCGACCTCCCACACTGTGCTGGCAAACAGCCTCTAATGTTTGGCCTTTTCAATAGCCAGGAATTTTTCTCTTGGTCCAGGTCAGTCACTGATGATGCATTTTCTCCTTTAAGATTAGGAAACACTCGTTTTATGTTTACAATGGTTGTTAATTGAAAAGCAGTGTGAGTCTGTAAGTGGCTTATAATGACTGAAATGTGTGTGTGTATGTGTGTGTGTGTAAATAGGCTGTCATTTAGGTAGTTTTATGTTATGTAAGATATTTGCTCAAATGTGGAATGCTGTTCTCAGCTTATTCAAGCTGTATAATGACAAATTTTGTAGAATTTGGAAATTAGAATGAGCTGCGTCCTTGAAAAGGAGAGTTAAACCAACAGAGTTCTTGCTTTTTCTTGCCAATAACACTTTATTCCCTTTAGGAACTATGAGAGTATCAAGTCCCACCAGTAATAAAATGTCTATGATCTGAGACGCTGAAAGTGTGATATGGCAGAACTGCTGACAGTGCTTACTCAGTACTTCTGCCCTGGACTGGCAGCTGTTTGGAAAGCTTGAACGTCAACATGCTTGAAATCCTGTGTCTGCTAAGCTGCCATTTCAGAGGCAAGAGCATGCCTGTAGATTCACGAATAAGTTAAATAGGCCTAATATGAATTCATTTAAAGACATCTTGTTTGTGAAAGCTATGACATTAGCCTATTGACTCGACCACACAAAAAGCAGTGCTTGGTGCAGTTGCTCCTGAACCTGGAAGCAAGGATGGTTTGAGATACTGCTCATAAGGCATTTCAAAAGGTTCTGTGTAATTCACCACTGAATCATTTGCAGTGGTGGCCAGTTTAATACAGCTTCTAAGCATTGTTTCTCCCTCATTGCATGATAAATAGTATGCCAAAGTAAAAAAAAACAAAACAAAAAAACAGTATGCCAAGGTCAGTTCATCCAGATTGGCGAGGGTTGATTATTAAATTCCAGGAATTTTGTCATTTGTTTGTTAAACATAGATATTATTTAAAGAAAATTATGTATGTAAATTTATAATTAAGTAAATTAAATTTTATTACATTCAAAGGTGAACAATATTCAAGGTCCACTGCCGCTGCTGGGTGCTGTAATAGTGGATTTCAACTTAGTAATCCTATGTACAGCAGAATAAAAGCATGCCCAGTCCTGTGCCATCCTTAAAAAAAAAAAGGCAGTACTTGATAAAAATGATCTTACTTTACCTATGATACCATGTTTGTTCATTAAAAAGCAAATGATACTACTTCCTTTGACACTTTTGGTACAAGTTACCTTTAGTGCTTTTAAATATTGTTGTCTGTATTTCCCATAATATAAATTTAACTAGGCCTGTAGGCTACAGGATTTCGAAAATGACATGCCTTTAAGCTTCAAAGGACTTTGTAGTCCAGTAAAACAAAGTGAAATTTGCCACAGGCAGATTTCAAAACACTCCCGATCAAATCTAGTGAGCTTGTGATAGCATCGCCACTTTGATCAAGGTAAACGTCTCATCTTTTCTCCAAAAGCCATTCAAAAGATGACTCCCGTCAATAGGAAACAGTGAAAAGAAGTGAGATGGGACATGAGCAAGGAATTCACTTTTATGAAGTTGTTATTTTCTGGTGCTCTGCATAATCTTTAATTTTAAAACGTACATGCTGTGAAGTATGTTGCAGTTTATTCTTGATTTTCATGTGCAGACCCTACAACTCTTGAGTAGTACACTGACTTACCCCAAGGTACTGGCAAGAATGATCAGGGTCAGTATTTGAAAATTCCTCCTGCTTTTGTATTTATTGCTGTCTGCTCCTTTAAAAGGCTAAAATATCTCAGTTGACAGAATCTAAAATGTTTGGAACTGAGTCTCTGAAAAAAATTAATTAAACACACAAACACATATATATGAGCATAGCATAGCTATTTTTCTTGTATATTATAAAACCTATATTGCTTTAATTTTGACATGGTATAAGTCAATTTCTTGCCCCGTCTTAGGTATTTAGCATGAATGAAAAATTTCATTTCCTCATCTTAAGTATTTCATTTTTTTCTCAGTTCTTATTCATATGGCAGTTTTACTTCCTGGCAGTTTCATATTTTCTGATTATGCATGCCTAATGTGTTGGCTGTCTCATGCAATAAAACAAATGTAGGTCAGAGTATGTTATAGAAAACTCCTTGTATAATTTTTGTGCATTTTCAGGTTCTAGACTTAAAGCCTATTATTTGTTCAAGACTTAAAGTTGGGTGATATATTTCTATAAATTACTGCCTAATTTATAAGGCAGGGTCTCCTATTATGATCTCTTTCGAAGCTGTAGGCAGGCACCATCTCTAGTTCTCTGGTCTTGGGCTCATTTAGGCCGGAGTTTGTGTGGGCCAGTAGTCTTCTGAATGAATTGTTCTCTGTCTTTTTTTTTTTTTTCACTCTTTGTTTCTGTTAGGGTTTGTTAGCATGTCTGTTATTGAAGAGATACTCCCTCATTTAAATATAAACCTTATTTTTATCTTTTCTTTTTTGTGTATGGTCGAAATATAGCTCCATGGAACAAATTCTAAATTAGCTGGCTTCCTGTCTTGCGTAGTTAAGGAAAACAGATGAAGTCTGAATGCAAAGTAAATCTCACCCGTACTGGTACAAAATGAAGATGCATTCGCTTTGTTGGCTTGTTCTCTTCCTAAATGTTGGAGAACTCAGTCCTTGCCACTTTCATTCTGCTAAGACAGCAGTTCTCAACCTGGGGGTCGAGACCCCTTTGGGGGTTGCTTAAGAACATCGGAAACATATATGGTATTTCCGATGGTCTTAGGAACCAAGACACTGCTCATCTACCCTTCTCCAGGTAGGTCAGCCCACATACGAGTAAGTACCCCGCCATGAAGACTGTTACCCATGTGACACCATGCTTCAAGACAAAATTTTGTTGATTTGTAATTAGAAATAAGTATTTCACAATATATATTGTTTTGCGATTCATCACTATGCTTTAATTATGAAAATACATCCTGCATATCAGCTATTTACATTACAATTAATAGCAGTAGCAAAATTACAGTTATGATTATGAAGTAGCGACAAAAATAACTGTGTAGTTGGGGGGGCACCACACATGAGGAATTGCATTAAAAGGTCTCGGAATTAGGAAGGTTGAGAACGACTGCTCTAAGCACTCGACCCTTGTGATTATCTCCAGTCCCCTGACTTAAATCATGTACCAGCTACACCTTGTGTGGGGTGGAAGTCCAAAGTCCTCAGGCACGGAGTCAGTTCTTCCTGCTGCTGGCCATATAAAGAGTCTCTATGACTAGATCTTTATAGGAACAGACAGCCTCAGCTTGCTCTTGTGGAGTCGCTGAAGATTCTAAACTGCCAACCGGAGTTTAGCAGTCAAATGCTTACCCTGCAACTCCACCCTGATAAGACTCTCAAATACATCACCTGCACCACCGTCTCCCCAGTGTAAACCACTGCCTTCTCCTCCTGGGACGACTGCCCTTGCTATTTATGTGGTCTGTGTGTGTGTCCACTCTTGCTCCTCAGAGGTAATTCATGTTGCTGCCAGACTCATCTTTTTTTTTTTTTTTTTGGGGGGGGGGGAGCATCACGGAGTAGGAGGCCCAGCCCCACTGCTGGAATTGAACCTCCGTCCCAGTGGGCCGCAGTCCCGCACACAACCACTATGCCACCGGGGCTCAGCCCTGTAAAGTTCTCTTTAAACTCTCTGGAAACCAACACTGTCAAACATGTGAAAGCCAAAATATAAGTAAGGTGGAAACCTGTCAGAAAAAGAAAGCTTAAGTTTTCTATTAAGAGAGTGATGAAAAGCTGAGCCCTGGTGGTGTAGTGGTTGAGTCAAAGAGAGTGATGAAAATGGTAAGCTGGGGTCCTCAAACTTTTTAAACAGACGGTCAGTTCACTGTCCCTCAGACCGTTGGAGGACTGGACTATAGTTAAAAAACAAACAAAACCACTATGAACACATTCACTGGGGACCCGGGATGAGTCAGCTGCTAAGCAGGACAGCGGTGGCCAGCAGGCCAGATCAATGTCCTCGGCCGGCCACATGTGGCCCTCAGGCCATAGTTTGAGGATCCCTGCGGGTGAGACAATAAAAGGTGGAAAAGTGTCAAACCCCAGAAAATCTAAGGCCGTCCCATCCTAGTTCAACTGTCACGGTTTCACTGTAAGCTTGAGAAACTTATGAACACATATTTGGAATCAAATCTACATTTGACTCCTGGCTTTGATTTAACTACCTGAGACCTTCAGATTCATAGTGATTCTATGGGGCAGAGTAAAACTGTTTGTGGATTTTCACGACAGTAAATCTGTGCAGGTGTAGAAAGTCTCGTCTTTCTCTTGCAGGGTGGGGGTGCTTTCAAACTGCTAACCTTTGGGTTGACAAGTTGCCCAACTCAAACCCATGCAGTCACTAGGATCTCTGAGTCAGAATCAAGTCAATAGCAGTGGATTTGACTTTGCAGTCGAGTGACCTTAGGAAAGTGGACTTCCTAAGATGCCCTATCCTGTGCACAAAACAAAATAATAGTAAGTAACTGCATCAATTTATTATATAGTTAGATGTGGTAATGTAAAGCATCTCAAATGTTGTCTATATAGTAAGCGCTTCAAACCCAGTAGTTTTCTTTTTATTTCTTTCTTTTTTTGGGGGGGGGGGAGGAGGGGGGCAGAACTGCTCTCCGGTGGTGGGAATAGAAGGCCCAGCCCCACTGCTGGAATTGAACCTCCGTCCCAGTGGGCCGCAATCCCGCGCACAACCACTACGCCACCGGGGCTCAGCCCACAAACCCAGTAGTTTTCAAAAGTTTCCCACTAATGTGAGAATAGTGAGGCCAGATGAACGCTATGGGAGCTGTGTTTTCTCAAAGTTTTCTGTAAACCTAAAATTTTAATAAAGTACATTAGAAATTAGCAAAAAAGGAACAGCTCGCCATTGTTAATAGAAACACAAACTCACTGCCCTGGAGTCAGGACCAAATGGATCTCAGACTGATTTGTGGTCTGAACCCTCTGCCTTAGTGTTTTGGAAAAGGATTTAGAGTCAAAGGACATTTATTCAACCACAATGTAACCCTTTTCATCTGTAGCCAGCAGTTGGGTCTCAGTTATTAGGAGAGTCTATTACCATGTGTGTGTGCAAGGGAAAGTACCTTTTGTGTTTCTGGCTACAGAATATGCTACAGAAAAGTTGGTATATTTGTAAATGTTTCTCTACTTAAGATAAAGATCTACTTTGTACATTTCAAGTGCCTGCCCTTGTTCAGAGTAGTTTCATAAATTTTCTATTAAAAGTGGGTTTAATTGTTAAGTCTTGCCAATACTGGGGCTTTTGAGGTCACACCTCTTTCTGTAGTGAAAAAGGCTGTTCTTAATTTGCATACAGACTTCACTTGAACTCACAGTAGCATCTTTATTTACTGACCTTCAGGCAGCATCGTGATACTTAGTACCTTTTTGAGTTCCTGAGTAGGAGGACTGGGGGTGGGGAGAATATTGATGCAATTTCTCTTAGAGTGCTTGGCCTGTAATTGTGATTAATAACAGTTGCTTTCACTATCTGGAAACAGACAGGCTGGTTTGTCTGCCTACAATCACGCTGTGATAAATGGAGCTATTTTAACTCGGTTTTGTGTATCAAAGAAAACAGATGTAGTCTGGAACTGGAGGCTATAGGAAATATAAAGCCAGCTTAGTTTAATCTTCAAAATGCTTGTTTTTGTAACTGATGAGCTGGTCAATTTAAACAAGAGTTTATATCCACCATATAGTTAATTTCAGTTTATGACTTCTTAAATTGTTCATTTGCTAAAACTATGCTTATGTCCTTGTCAGGAAGTTTTAAAAAAAACACGTGATTAAGTAAAACCATTCTTAGTTTAAATATTAGTTTTCACCGTACCAAAATTCTTGTTCAGAGAATAATTATGGGTTAACTGCTGTTAGCGCTTTTTAGAGTCTTAACAGAATCCGGTAGTTAAATAAACTTTAAAAGCAAAAGGACATTCTCAAGAGAATTAAATGATTTATTATTTGCCAATAAAATTGTTTGCTATAAAAGAAAAAAGAATGATTCAAAACCAGCTTTGGGGTGGTTAGTTGAAAAACTGTAGTGTGCGTTAAAAGATACAGATTGGAAAGGTATACCTAAAACTGTACTGGCTTGTAAATAGCAGGGCCACTGGTGGCAGTTTTCTGCTGCTAACTGAAAGGCCAGCAGTTTGCCCCCACCAATCAGTCCACAGAAGAAAGACCTGCTTCTGTAAACCCTTGGAAATGGTGGGCAGTTGTGCTTTGCCTTGTAGCATCCCTGTGAGGTAGCATTGACTCAAGAGCAGTAGGCTTTTCTTTTCCTGTAAATGACAGATTTTTTTTAATGTAGAAAAATCCAGAACTATAAATTATTCTTCAAGAGTATAAAATACGGGCTGAGCCCCGGTGGCGTAGTGGTTGTGCGCGGGACTGCGGCCCACTGGGACGGAGGTTCAATTCCAGCAGTGGGGCTGGGCCTCCTACTCCCACCACCGGAGAGCAGTGATGCCCCCCCCCCAAAAAAAAAAGAGTATAAAATACAGGATCACACAAATAGCAATCATTTCTGTATTTTAATAGTAAAAATATGGAAATAGAAATTTAATGTCCAATACCATTTACAGTTCGGAAGAAAACAATACTTAAGCATAAATCTAACAAACATTGTTTTATACTGTCAAGTTCTTCTGGTTCATAATACGCCGCCTGCGTGGTCCTGTCTATAATCTGTGCAGGGTCATATCACCACACCTCCCCATCTCCTCTCCTGAGACACACTAGCGGTGCCTCATCCCTGACCTTTCCACTTGAAGGCATGTGCTCACTTACCATTGTGCCTCCTGGGATCCATCTAAGAAAACGTGTACAGGATTTATATTCTGAAAGTTAAAGAATGATGCTGACAGAAGTCAAAGAAGACGCAAGTAGATAGAGAGTTTCCGTGGATTGGAAGACTTGACGTAGTAAAGATGTCCATTTTCCCAAAAGTGATCTATTTAATTCAGTTTCTGTCACAATCCCAGCAGGGTTTTGGTAGATCTGCTCTTATGTGCTGTCAAGTCTGTTTCAGCTCCTGGAAACCTCCTGGGACCGAAGTAGAACTCTCCGAGGGCTTCTCTGAGCAGCACTCTCCGTAGGAAGAGTTAACAGGATCTTTCTCCTCTAGAGCCCACAAGTACATTCAAATTCCCAACCTTTTGATAAATTGGCACTTCATCACCATTTCAACATGAAAGCATATGGAATAAACCTGTGCGCACATGAACGGACACCCTTACGAAAATACTCTAACATGTGCTCTTAGCAACTGTAGGACTAATTACGGATCAGAATCATAGCCTCATTAGTCCAGAGACCAAAAGAATTAGATGGTATCCACGTATCATTGTTGACTGTTCTGACCAGGGACACAATAGATAGCCCTAGATAGCATGGGAAAGAATTGTGAAACAAAACCCTGGTTTTTATTTTTATTTTTTTAAAGGGTTAGAGTGAATGGACTGATTGAGAATAGAGGAACTCCCATTTCACAATGCTCGATAAAGAAACTTAACACCTTAAGGTACCCTTTAAACTTGGAACTGAAATGGTTTCTCGTAGCCTTCCAGTTACATAGCAGATTGGCTCAAAAAATACCATGTCCACTATATGAGGTAGCTGAAACACCCAGAAGGAGAGAAGTTGCTGTGCCAATATCTATCCTGAAGCAGAAATAAGGTGAAGGGGGGAGGAGTGTACTGAGCTACAGGAAGGAGAATAACCAGAAAAAGCTGTTAATCAAAATCGATATTTTTAGTTGTGGATTTGGTCTTACCTAGTAATCATCAGGTGTAAATAGCATTTGTAACTTTGAGTCCTGTAAAATGACATGGGTGGTGTATGTCATCTCTAACTGTACAAGGGGGAAGAGAGAATCGGCATTAACCCAAAGCTAATTCCTATGAAACAGGTCAGACATACTTCCTTTCTCTAACCTTTTTTTTAAAAACCAATTCTCTTTCTTCCCACAACACTGTCCAGTTTTCCAGTGGGTCCAATAATTCTTTACAATGGCCACAAATAATTTATAGGCAAAGTTTATAATTACTGGGTTTATTAGGGGAGTACCAGGTTATTGCATATGTACTCGAGTATAAGCCGACCTGACTATCAGCTGAGGCACCTAATTTTACCACAAAAACTGCATTAAAAATGTGCTGAACAGGAGCCCAAGTGGGAAGAGAATGTTTTGAAAATGATGATGGCAGCATATGTGCAAATGTGCCTGACACATGGGAGGAATGTATGGATTGTGATATGAGATGTAAAAGCCTCCCATAAAACTTATTTTTAAAACCATCTGAAAGTACAAAAAAGAACAAAAATGGGAAAAAATGTGCTGAAAAACTCAGCTTATATATAAGTATATATGGTAATTCGGTATCAGGAGTGGTTCACAATACAGTTCTTCAGTCAGGACAGCTTCTCAGTGAGTGCCTATAGCTAGACTTCTCTGTCATTCTTGGCTTCTGAATCCCTCCTCTCCCGGAACCTCTGGTGTTGGCCCAGCCTGACTCAGGTGAGTGTTACAACGTTCTTTTGCTCTCCTGACAGGTACCTGGAGGGCCCCTGTGGTTTCTGCCCTCTTGTTCTCTGGGTCTCCACAGCGGCTTTCATCATCTTTGATACAGAGCTGTCTCTTACTAGTCAGTCCTCTGTTGCCATTTCTCTAAGCACCTTCTCTTCATCAGTGGCTCATTTTAAGCCTAACAATATGGCAAAACTGCTTTGTGTGTTACCTTGATCCATATACCTTATTTGCACAGTTCCACATGGATTCCTCATTTGCATAGCCCACTCAGTCATTTGAAGGGAGTTACAAATAAAAGCGATCCATTATAATAAATTCTTATTTGATTGCAACAAGATAGCAGGAAATGTTTGTACTAAATTATTTTTTTCCTTCAATTTTTTTAGTGACCCCCTTTCTCACAAAATTTAGTAGAGTGATTATAATATTTTCTCACTGTAGTGGTGCTGTAACTAGATTCCTAGAGTGACCTATAAAGGCCAACTTCACCCAAATTTTAGCTGAGCATTAAAATATTTTGAGTATCTCATAAGTTGAACAGATTTGAGATCTGAGAGCAAAATCTGTAGTGAGAAAAGCCCCAACCCCTCTTTCTTCCCACCAGAAACTGAGATGCCCAGTTCCAGATTAAAAAGGCTGAGGGAGACAATATTGTGGTTTCCGTCCCTCACCGTCTGCTAAACTGATAGTCCTTTCTCCTCTCAAATCTACCCCTAGGAGAGAGTCAGTGGGTTGAGGAGTAGCAATTCTCTTTGGATGCTTAAAGGAAAAATGTTTTCCTTTCCTCCTTTTGCAGGGACCCTAATGAGATTAAGGCAGCCATATTATCAAGGTTCAAGCCTTGGTGCTCACCAAGCTTAAACAGGTGCTCACCAGCTTGATGCTTAACCCACAGTGCCACTAAGTCTCCTCACAGGAAGTCTTAATGTATACCAATTTTCTTACCCTAATGTTTTAGCATTCTAGGTCAAGTATCAAGAGCATTTTTTTTTATTATTTTTTTTATTTTTAGGCATCTACTGCCCTCAGGTGGTGGGAGTAGGAGGCCCAGCCTTTCCTCCTGGGAGCCGGAATCGAACCTCCGTCCCAGTGGGCCGCAGTCCCGCGCACAACCACTACGCCACCGGGGCTCAGCCTTTCAAGAGCATTTTTTTACAACCATGTAATGATTGCAGGGACACATTTGAAAGAAACTAAATCTTTTGAAGAATATTTTTATCCAGAATGTTTATAAATAGGATGTTTTTTACTTTTAGAATTTCTTAAGTATACTATTATTATTATAGGATAATTATGTTTTTATGCTTAGCTTCATGTGATTGGGTTTTATGTAGAACAAAAGTGACAAGGTTTGTTTGAGATGAATTTGTTGGTCACTGAAAACTCCAGGTCCATTTCCATTTTCCTTTCGTTTTTTTTTTTTTGGAAGCCACTCAGCACTCATTAGATTTGAAGGATAAGAAATCTGGAGGGGTTGAAAAAAATTGTATCTTTTTTTAAAATTATTTTTTGGTTTTCAAAAACACATACTATATACAGCCCACTCAGAAAAGGAATTCAGCGGGCTGAGCCCCAGTGGCGTAAGTGGTTGAGTGCGGGACTGCGGCCCACGGGCTTGGTGGTTCAAATCCAGCGGCGGCTCTCAGGAGCAGCACTGGGTAGCGCCCACGACTACCAGAGGCAGTGATGCCCCCCCCCCCCAAAAATGAAATCAACAATATTCTGTTAAACCTTCCTTATATATGGAGTTTTTCTTATTTTAAGGTTGTTACAGAGCTATGTTATCCAATACAAAATACACCACTTTTGCACGTGACTATTTAAGTGAATTATAATGAAACATGATTTACTTCCTTAATTACACTAGGCACATTTCACATTTGTGTTTGCATCTGGTATCGCTTCCCTTTTTATGACTCAGAAGTTATTAATTTAATTACAAGGGAAATACTATTTCCAAATAGGATTTCATTCAGATGTAGTGGTTAGGATTTGGAGGGGCACAATTTAATCTATAACAGAGTGTATGATGTTTCCTATCCCTTTTCTATCTTCTCACATTTGACCATTTGAGCATTGATTACCACTCTGAATTAAACTTCCAATGTGTTAAGCCATTTGGGGAATATGCATAATAAAATTAGCTTTTAATTGTGGTTCTAAAGACAGGTTGAATCCAGCTCTTGTAATCTATTATCACCACTTATTTTTCTATTTCATAATCTCTAAAAACCCCTCAAAACTTTATAGGCACTTAGAACTGTTATATAAGCTGCACAGTTGAAATGATAGCATGAAGAACACTTCCATTTATAGTATTGCCGGTAAGAGAGAAATCTTAACAGTAATATAAAATTGTAATTGCCTTAACACCCATTGTACGTAAAGTTTTTGTTATCTTGACATCAGAAGTCCATTAGAAAATAAAGTCAAATGATTTCAAAAAGAATTTGAACATGACTTTTCCTATTAGCTAAGCATTAAATTTGTGCGTTTAGAACCTTGGGTAGTCAGTTCCATCACATGCACTCATAAATGCCGCACGTTAACACTTGCAGTTAGAGATCCATTGGCTCATGTTGGATAAATCTGGGGCTGACAGGCAGCTTCCTTAAGCTAGACGGTCCTTGAAAAATTTAAACCTATGAACTTGAGCATAGGGCCCAAGTGACTTCTTATTTACTAACTTTTAGTACTTTTAGTAAAGCCTGCTGAGCACACGGCCAGTTTGTTCTATGTGGTTAGGTGCAGGGTAGTCCCGCCCCACTCGGAGCGAGTGTGAACACAATAGCGGGAAATATTCCCTGGGCTGCACCGCCCTTGCCTTCTGTGTTTGTGCCACCATTGCAGCCTCTGCGTCAGTCCCTCACATTGACGGGTGTTCCTCTTCTTCACTGACCCCTTTCTAAGTATGATCATCCTTTTCCAAGGCCTGGTCTCTCCTGATAACGTGTCCAAAGGTCCATGCAATGAAGTCTCACCTCCTCCCATCTAGGGTCCTTCTGACTGTTTTCCCCCAAGATGGCTTTGTTCTTGTGCAGTCCACCGTACTCCCGTGTGCTTTGCCAGCACATAATTCAAGTGCATCAGCCCTCCTCCGGTCTTCCTTATTCTCTTAAAATACCACCATGTCTTGGGTCAGACATACCTTAGTCTTCAAAGTAGCAAACACCCTGCTTTTCAACACTTTAAGCAGGTCTTGTGCACAAAATTTGCCCAATGCCATCAGTGTGCCTTGGCTGATGTTTCCCTGGGTGTCGATTGTAGATTCAAGTTAACTGAAATCCTTGACAACTTCTTTCTTTTCTCTGCTTATCACGTTCCTGCTTATCGGGCCACTGGTAAGGATTTTGTTTTTCTTTATGTTGAGGTGTACTCCACGCTGAAGGCTGGAACTCTTTAATTTTCAGCAGTAAGTGCAGCTTAATTTAGATTTTATCTTTAATATTTTTAGATTTTCTGTTTTAAATCAACCTGTGGAATAGTGTTAAAGTAGACATTTAGAAAAGAACTTTGGAAAATAAACTGTTATGATAATGACTTTTCCTTTGTCTAAATTTTATTTCCAAGCTTTAGCTTTAGTAGTTTTTTTGCATTAGGAAAAAAGTGTGGCCAGTTCATATACTTTTTAAGGTCAGTAAATAAGAAGTCACTTGGGCCCTATGCTCAAGTTCATAGGTTTAAATTTTTCAAGGACTGTCTAGCTTAAGGAAGCTGCCTGTCAGCCCCAGATTTATCCTTTGTAAGACAGCACTGGTCAGCAGTTCTCTGCCAAGTCAGCAGGTCCTCACACCACTGAGGGTAACGCAAGAGACTTTTGTGGTGACTAGGTTGACCACTGTGTCCACATTTTCCATACACAACTCCCACCCTGTCTGTAAGTCTGTTCACTCTTTTCTACTGATGACACCACAGATGCCTTCTCCCTTGGTACAGCTCACACCCAGAGGGTGTGAAGACTTCCGCTGCTGCTTGCCAGTGGGTCTTTTTTGTTTTGTTTTGTTTTTGTTTGTGGGCATCACTGCCTCTGGTAGTCATGGGTGCTACCCAGTGCCGCTCCTGAGAGCCGCCGCTGGATTTGAACCGCCAAGCCTGCGGGCTGCAGTTCCGCACTCAACCACTTACGCCACCGGGGCTCAGCCCTCCAGTGGGACTTTCAGGAGTAAAATTCTAAAAAATGTACTGTATAATTTGGAAGAGCCTGAAGTATGTGTACACACACACACACACACACTATACTAGAAATTAAATTGTAAAAAGGTAAGATTCATTTTAATTTAAGCACATGCCAAAATTTTCCCTCTCTTTGTTTTCTATAGTGTTCAGTATTTGACCCATTATTGTATATCTTTTTCAAATTCACCCGAGACTCTTAGAACTTGGCATTATATTTAAAGTAATAGTTATGCACATAGATTCCCTACTTTATCTTCAAAGATGGTGGTCTTGACTTTTTGTCATTCTGGTATTGGCTCTCAGACTAGGTTTGGACCTGGAAATCAGAACTCAAAGACATTCAGTTGGGTCACTGGCCTGGAGACCTTACCAGATGAGCCAGGTCTGGAAAGAGGAGTAAGCCTCCCATGGTGTGAGCGGATGTCTATATGGATTTTCAGTGGATGCACATTACATCCAAATTGTGTTCAGTGGTTCAACATAAAAGTAACTCTTCTTCTGCTTCTCAAACATATTCTACAAATGCTGAGGCAGCTACCAGAGGGTTTTTTAGACATGTGTAACATGTACTGTATAATCCGCTCCTTTCTGAATGCCTCTCAGTGCACATTAAGGACCACGTGAGGAGCATCGGTTGTTGGTGAGTGACATTAGCTCTGTAATAAATAGCCTCAACTTCGAAATAAGACCTGTCTCTGAGAGTAGGGCCCTTCGATGTTTGTAATCATTGTTTTACTTTAATGTCATTTTAAAAATTAAATCATCTGAGACAGCCACAGAAAGTTCTGTTAAATCTTAAGATTTAACACTCCCAATCCTTTTTGTGTTTGTTAAAAAGGCTCATTTAGATTGTGTGCTTAGACAGTTGTTCTCTGCGTACAGATGCTAAAGATTCCTAGGCCCTTTAATTGTAATAGCCGTGATTGCTGATCCCAGTTCAAACGGTTATCGGCTATGGAAGCAGCTCACAGACCTCTGCCACCAAGGGGTTAAACTCTTTTATCAAATATGTTTATGAGGGGCCCTAGCTATGCCGGCTGTGCTCTACTTGCCTGTTGTTTTTTTTTTTAACTTTCTAGTTCAGTAATCAAATGTATGTTTGATTGATTATTGTAAAAGTATAAACCATAGAAAATTTGACAAGATAGATGTGTGAATTATCCTTCTGACAGAACTAATGATGCACTCCAAGCACCTTCTGTTTTCCGGCGCTTGGTGAGTGACTTCATTGAATATGCAATGGCTGTTGGGTGGCTTCTCAGACGATGGTTCAGTTCCTTATGGAATTGCATTATTACTAGAGGTGTAAAACCAGGCAGACAAGCTAGCTGGTGGGCATCCTGCTGAGGTCCTAATGTGCTCCATCTTGTTGGAGCAGTTGTTTGCAGTCTTTTCGGGACAATTACATCCATAACCACAGGACACATTCAGTGAAGCTGTATTACAGATAACCATGGAGACGGACAGGCACGGACTACTCATCACCTCGCTTTCCAGCAGCCCAGGGTAGAAAGCCAAGAGCCGGGCCATCGCTACACTCACAGAGTAACTGTGTGTGGATTTATTTTTAAGTGCTTGGGACAAACCTGGAATGAGTGGGTTTGCGACTTTTTCTTTTTTGGGGGGGTTGGGGGGGGTATCACTGTCTTTGGTGGTCATGGGCGCTACCCAGTGCTGCTCCTGAGAGCCGCCGTTGGATTTGAACTGCCAAGCCTGCGGGACACAGTCCCGCACTCAACCACTTACGCCACTGGGGCTCAGCCCGACTTTTTCTTTAGTTTATTTTTTAAAAAGTATAAAATATTAAGATTGAAGATTTTAGAACATACCGATTCCTTTTTGCTAACGAGAAAACTGAGACCAAAGCATTGTGGTTCTTTAGGGACATATCGCATTTTTCGGACCATGAGGCGTACTTCCCACCTCCCACTCGCAAGTGTGGGGAAAAATGAGTGTGTGTCTTATGGTCTGAAGGTGTGGTACCCCATTAACATTTTAGCACTGGTACTATTTGGTTTAGAATACATTTTTCTTGTTTCCCTGATTTAAAAACTGGGTGTATCTTATGGTCAGATGCGCCTTATGGTCCGAAAAATACAGGTAGAAGAACATCTTTGACGTGGTATGTGAGTAGGAATGTGTCCTGAGTGTCTGCTGGTTTTAGAGTTCTCTTAAACAGAATTTCTCTTTCCTGCATCTACCGTGCATCCCCACACTCCATCTTAATACCAGCGATGCTTTTTTTATTTCTAGAACCCGACCATAAATATTTTGAACTCTCCGGGGATAGTACTACTTGTTATTTTGATGACAGCTTGACAGTTTCCTCCAGAATTGCAGAGAGTTAGAGCGGATTTGAAGTGGTGTTGAAGGTTTCCAAAAGGCAGATGCTCCAGTGTACCACAGCAACCTGACAAATGGGAGCGCTTTGTAGAATGACAGGTTGAAAACGTTAATGAAAGGCTTCCCATTCTGGTTGGCCAATTAAATTACTCTTGAGGACTTTGAATCATTAATGAGCATTTGTGGAAAATGACCGTTTGGATCCCTTTATTACAAGAATGCGCGTGTTGAGTAATAACCATGAATAATCCTACCCATAAATTAAAAGATTTTATTTCAATTTCACCATCCATAAACTAGCCTATTGCTTTGATTTTTAATGCCAGTGAAAGTACCTATGTTTTGTAAAATATCTACTTAGAAAAGGTTGTTTTTCATTAATGCCTTTTAGAATATCACTTGTGCTGCTAAGAATTGTGTCACTAAACTACAGCAGATTAAATTACTAAGACTTAGATAAAAAGGAGGGAAATATCCCTCAATGTATAAAAGCAGAAGATAAGTTTGAGGTGGATTGGGTGTTTATTTAGTGACTTTAAAAAATCGTCTCTACGTATGTATGGATTGTGATGAGTTGTATGAACCCCAACAAAATGATTTTTAAAATATCATCTCTTAGCTCTAAAAATACAATAGGAAGAAAGTAGCCACTATGTGGGAACATACTTGCTTAAAAGTAGTTATCCAAAAAAGGGGAAATGGAAAGTTTCATGAAATTGTCAGATTTTGTCGACTGTTTATTAAGGGACAGCTCTTCTTTTTTAAGCTTTTGTCCTCCTTAAAAATATGCCTTATTGTTTTTGTCAGTTGTACAAGTTTCACCTGGGTCTGATGCTTTTTTCCAGGAGCTTCATTTTCTTTGATACCTGGACCTGTTTGGGTAGTGAAGAGGGTGTGTGTTCTTGTGAAATGCAGGTTTTTCTCCTTTTGGTGTTTGTAAAACGGGCCGTAATCTTAGGCCCCACTTCCTCCGTCTCCAGTTCCAGAGTTTACAGAGAAAGGAGACAGTGTGGGGCACAGGCATCCCCTGGGAAGACATCGGGCTTAATGAGCTTGATAGTCTGGTGGGCTCAATAAATCAAATAAAGCAAAACATTTCTCATTTTTGAATAAAAGCATTTATCACACACTGTTTGCTCATTCACGGTCACAAGATTGATCGGTCCCCGGCATCCCAATGTATACTGAGGCACTTTTGATTTTGTTTTACCAGTGGGCAAGCTGCGGAAGCAGTGGCTAAAGGAAACGATCTCTGATGTCGGCCTTGGGATGCTGAAGTCTGTCAAGGAATACGTGGACCCCAACAACATCTTTGGAAACGGAAACCTTTTATAAATTCAGTGCAAAACATCACTTTTTTTTTCTTCCCATTTCTCAACTATGGTTATACCAGTAATCAAATATGTCATGGACTGTATTTCAACTCTGTGTTTGTTATTTTTGAAATGCGTTTGTTTTCAAGTCTTGAGGTTTTGTTTTTTTTCCGTTCCTTAGTTTGTTTGTTTCTAGATCTATGGATTGACAGAGGGTATTTCAAAACCTCTCTCGTCGTAGGTGCATCAATTTACAGCCAAATGGTTATCATTTTAAGTTTTATTCAGGCAGCACAAAACTGCCTGTTGTTCTAGCCAAGGAGGCTGCTGCCAGCTGTGTTGTGGTGAAGTTTCCTCCTCAAGGGGAAGAAAGGCAGATATTGGTGTCATCTCTCTTCCAAAGGCTCTTTCTGACAAGCAGATCTCCATGGAAGGCTCCTCCTCAGGAGTGGTCTCTGCCCGTGCTGCTCAGGAGCGCCCTCCAGTGGGCATGTAGACGGTTCAGGAGAGAGCACATCCGGCCAGGAACGGAGGGAGAGAGGCAGCTTGTTCTTTGGGAGGCCCCTCCGTTTTGTCAGGTGCTTCCCCTGCATTTTCCTTGCAGCTAGTGTACGTAGAGGAAGACCTTAGATCATCACTATACAAATTGTACTGTTAAGGGATGCATTTTTATCCTCTGTGGTTTTTGTTTCTACTGCAGTGTGAGCTGTCCTTGTATCCCTGACATAACCTACTGTTACATCCTAGTTCATTCATCACGTTTTGTAAGTAGAGCTGACTCGGTGTATGTGAAAAACAGGTTTACCATGAAGCTCAGCGTCTTTCTTCACTGTAGATTCCTAATGTTTCTTGTTTCACCATCTTGTGCTGAGATGCAGAAGCAGCAGCTACAATAGGAGCAGAAGGAGGAAGACTTCCTACCCGAGTAGCTCCGGGAGGAGGCATTGTTGGACTGAAGAAACAGTCACCATTGAGCTATTACTGAATCTGAAAACCCCAACAGTTCCAATGATAAAAAGAAATTTCTTTTAATTGATCCAAACAGCATGCTAAAGCTTCATCTGAGAGTCACGTTTTCATTTAATTTTTAATAATGGCTTAATGCCTGTTTTGAATTACTGGTTTAACCTAAATTTTAAAAAGAAAGTAATATAATACATATATACCATAATCAAAAGTTTGAAATATCATATTTCTTAAATAATAAGAAGAACATTAATCACCTTTAGCCAAGCATTTTTACATTCAAACCTGGATATTAAAATGAGTGAAATGATTACTTTGAATTACTGCCTGTCAAGGTTCATGATTCACATTTTGAGATGGATTCTTTTCTTAATGCAATACTTACCTTTTGATAATTTTTTAAAATTGATATTTGATCAGTTAGTGTAAGCCAATATGCAGACGATCCTTTACAAGGACATACTGTTTGTCTGTGTAGCAGCAGCTCCAAAGTACTTTGGGGTGGTTTGATACCTTTTATATCTGAAGTAGCCTTAACCAGAAAAGCGGAAATTTAAAATTGACAAAAAAGGTATTTTTAAGACTTGAAAATGATAAATCATTTTTAACTGTTAAATTTGGCTTCAGACTAATAAACCTAAATCTAAGCAAATCAAAATTAAATGTTAATCTAACAACAAAACTGAAATATGTATCTATTAAAAGCTGCCTTTCTTCATTGGTGATTTGTTTTTAATCATACAACTTCCAGCAGACTTTTGCTTAAAGCCCTTGATTTTTGAAATAGTTGGATACTTGAAGAGGAAATTTTCTCTAAAATGAAAATTCTCAGCTTTATAGAAATGCATCAAAGTAATTTCTCTATTGAAATGTAAAGTATAATGAAGTACTACTAGCTCACTGGAAGTCCATACATGTTCCTGAGTTTTAAAAAAAAGTTTTAAAATAAAGCAGATTTATCAGCAGATGCATTCCTTGCATGTGGTTGTTAAACTTTCCGAGGGAGTTCAGATTTCACTAGCCTCAGAAGTTTTTGCTTGGTGTGAGTCAACCCAAACCAAACCCACTGCCGACAGTTCGACTCCGACTCATAGCACTCGAGCAGCGAGAGGAGAACTGCCAGGGCTGTTCTTTACGCAGACTGCCACGTCGTCGTCCCACTGCTGCTTAGGGACCCAACAGCTGACTTTGTGGTTTGTGGCCGAGCACTTGACCCCCTGCACCACCAAGGTTCCTTTACTTGGTATTGGAAAACTACGTACCAGTGCAGCCAGGAGGCTCCTTAGGAGCAAGACTGAGTTTGTCTTGCTTACTTTGGGCCGCTTAGCAGGAACGGGCTGACCTGGAAGCAGAGCATCAGGGGGAAGGAGGATGACCGAGCCTCAATGAGACACACTGACACCCAGGCTCCCAGGACATGCTCATAGGCTGTGGGGACGGTGAGGATGGGGCCAGACCTGGCAGGGCTCCCTTGTGGGGTCGGAGGGTCGTTGTGAAGCAACACCAGCTCCACGGCACCACCAGCCCCCCGAAGTCAGGGTCTCCACTGTTGTATGTGAACTCAGCTGGAGAAATGAGTGGTTGGCTTCGGCTTTTCTTTGTCCATATATGCAGGATTCCCAGCTTTAATTTTACAGTGGTAACTATGGGATAATGTCTACGAGGATCATCTTGAAACATGAACATTCGTCAGTACTGTTTCGCTCTGATTTATTAAACTAGAAAGCCAGTCTCCCCTCCCTCCCCGCCCCCCTTCCTTAGGCTGGCTTCTGAGAGTGGCCTCTATGTACTTTTACAGAAGACGTGAGTTCATAAACACTCTCAGAAGCACTTAACTGTTGCCTCTTAACTTTGAAATGTCTAAAAGGAAAAAAAAGCTTCACAAAGCTGGAGACCTCTGTTAGGTAAAGCTGCTTTACTCAATGTTTAATAAGCCTGTATTAAGTATCAAAAGCCCGTTTTAATACTGCATCACATATGTTTGTCTTTTCTAAATTTTAGTTCATTTTCCTCAATTTTGATGATCTCACATTTGGGTTGATGTTTCGATGGGAATGAGAACTTGCTGATCGTGAAAAATAGCCTGAGTACTTAATACTCCAACAGGCTTTATTGACCCCTTAGAGAAATTGATGCCTTAATCTTTAGTGCAATTGACAGTGCATAAGTGAATTACATCTTATGCTAAGTAACTTGAGCTTTTTCAGTAAGGACTAAGAGAGCCACACATTTATTGTGTCAGGCTTTTTATCACAAAGGATGAAATGATTTCCTTTTCTGAGGACTTGGGAGTTGTCCTAAAATTACTTATCGTGTTACCGTTACTTAAAAGTTATATGAAGTTGGTAGCCTTTTAATGTGCATACATGGTCGATGTACTTTGAGAAACAAACTTAATGAAAGATTCCATTTTCATCAGCATTTATGTCTATATGGGATACAGATGGTTGCAAGGAAATCTCTTAAGAATATTAGTAGCTGCTAAGTCTTAGTTTGCATTTTCAAAAGGCCTTTCTGCCACGTTGGCACCAATGATGTGCCGTTATCATGTTCTTTCATGACCATAATGGATCAGAGAAGCTCAGTGGTCCTAATCAGAAGTGTTTTATCTGACTTGTTCAAAGGGAAACTGCCTTTTGTTGAGTTTCTGTTCCACACAAATGTAGAGCACGGTTATTTACCTTTGGTTGATGGACAGAACACACATGCTGCTGGTGTTTGAGGTCACCAAAATGTAACATTGTGGAAAGTATATCTAAATTTAAAAAAGAAAAGAAACGGGAATTAAGGACCACTTTAATAGTTTTTTATTCAGCACAAAATCTTGAGAAACTTAGATTTAAAGTAGGGAGATGGAAAGGCTGAAGATAACAAACATAGTTTGGTGGGATTAAGAATTGAGAATCCAGGTATTTGATCTTTGGTTTTTTGAGTTTTGAAAACTTAGCCTTGCTAAAGACATCACCTGTCTAATAAACCACATGCCAATAAGTTCATTTAATTCATTTTAATTTCAATTTCCTGGAAAATGGACATCTCAGAGATTTTGAATCTAGAAAGTATAAAAGATTTTCTCAAATTGTTGAAGTACAGTATCTGATATGAAGGCTGTAAGGTACTCATCTTTCTGCTCCCTAAGCCAAATAATGTATGTCTTTAGTGTGTAATTTAACTGTAAAAATTGCTTGTAATGTCAAAAGATTTTAGAAACTTATATTGTTAATAAAAAGGACCTATGTCTAAGGGTTTTTTTTCCTTCAAAGGGAGTGTGAAACTATCGATTCTTCTGTTTGTGTTTAAGTTTTTCTCTTAATGTGTTCATCTTCATCCATGTTTCCAACACTTTGTACAGCCTAAAGATCACAGACTCCCTTTTGATTTGTGGTTGAGCATATTAATGTTAGCCAGAAGTCAATGCTATATTCTTAGGAGATGTGTCCTGTCCTATGAACTTGAAGCATTCCCTCTTGGACTCGGAAAGATCCTCAGAGAATGGGTCCTCTTGTGCTACACCAACCCCCACAGTGATGTCTTCAACATAGGACCATGGGAAATGATGTGTATCGTAGGTACCATTCATGCCAAAGAATCATCAGAGGACTAAGTGCTGTTAGTTCTGTGAACACAAAAAGATTCATTTTTTTTTTTTTTATTTTCAGGGGAAGATTGTCATTTTCTTTTTCACAGGAAGAAACCTGTTTCGGAGACCAAAATTCCAAATCAGAGAGTAATGGAAAAATAAAATCGTGTATTTCTTAGCAACATACGTGCATGGTTTCAAGACATTTTACTGTTGATACTGTTTTTATTGTCAGGAAAACCACATGAGCACCTACAAAAACTTTTTTGATTCTTACAATGCACTTGTTCACATGCCCAGAAGACATGAAATGCTCCTGTCATACACCTTCGAGAATGATCTTTTGAGCAGCTTAGAATCCCCCCAAAAGCTCATAGTGCCTTGTTGGGGTTTGGTTTGGTTTTGCCTTGTTTTGTTTTCATGAACTAGCCATGATCTGAAATGAGTGGGAGTAGCCAGGTTTTTGAAGACAGATGGTTTGGAGGTTCAAGAACTTGGCAAGCATTAAATAGTTGTGTGAGGAAACACAGGTAGTCCCTCACCTCTCGTCGATTAAATCACGGTATTGTGAACCTGAACCACACAGCTAGCACCTCAGTGGGATTTATGTGTAGTTCTCATCCCTGTGTTCCAATATGGCCGCCCTCACGGCTTTGTGGCTGTGGCATTCTCCCACAGAACCGGAGACACTGGCCGCAGGCTTCTGGACGCTTGCTCAGGCAGCTCCTGGAAGAGCAGAGTCTGGGTGGGGGGACCTACTTCTGTTGTGTGTCGGTCCTTTTTTGTGTGATGGTGCCTTCCAAATAATATCTCTGTTCCTGGACAATAATAAATCGTGAGAAATAAGTGTAGGTTTATCTTCTTAATTTTTGTCTTTTCTGCTAAGCCTGTGAAATACTTTGGCTCCGATACAACCTGACTTGAATAATACCTTATCCCAAGTCTTCCTCAAAGGCAGTGCATATTCCTGCCAGTACTGTAGGCATCTTTGGGGAGCAACTTGTGGGTAAGGCACCTGTCTGTAAGCCATTTTACTGCTGTCACTAATGCATACAAACAACTCCCTCTGCATCTGAGGTCCAAAAGTGAATATGTAGCGTGAAGGAAAATTCCTGAGAGATCCAGCATGACTTCTGTCGGTTCAGACGGAGCCACTCGGCTTTCCACAAGGGCTCACCGCATAGTCTCTACTGTGCTCGCCGTGCGCGTGGATCCTTTTACTGGTTTTCATAGACTGTATGAGCAAATGCCCATGTGTGATTTTTAAACTGTGCTGGGGGGTGGGGGTGGGGGAATAATAAAACAATACCACAAGCACTCATTGTTAGAAAAAGCGTTCTTTCCTGTTAACCCATTGTTGACAGCATCATGCTGTGCCAGGTTGGGGGCGGGGTGGTGATGAACAACCTGCCCTAGCAGTGGAGGACATGTGCACCGGCGGTGGCTCTTGTCTCCACCTGGGCGTCCCAGGTCAGAAGGAAAGCTTTAAAGTGACTCAAGAATCCCCCACCCCCCATCACCAGGATGGCTTGTAGTCATTCGCCATTCATGAGTTTAACTCTTCTTTTTCTACCTGGGTCTCACAAGCTCAGACGGAAGGAACTTAGAAATGGCTAAGCCTTGCACGTGCACTCGGGCCAGAGACCTCTAGATATGAGACGCCTTCTCTCACTCACATGGGTCTTCGTTCATCTGACAGAGAACTGGACCCAAGAGATACACAGCTGGCGAAGTGGAAATCATTATTAGAGAAAGCAAACTGTAAGCTTTCCCCCAAGAGGAAATTCTTAACTCCTCAAATTCCCCATGTCCACTTTCAGGCCTGGGGCGTGCCATGGTCGGGTCTGAGGCTGTGTGGACACCACGTTGCCTGCGGCGGGGACCCTGTACAGCTTGTGCCTTCTCTTCCAGCAGCTTCCCTGGGCTTTGCCTCGCTGCTGGAAAGACTGCTGTACAGGGAGCCTCAGTTGCTGGGTCCTTCAAGGTCTCTGCTGCTGGCCCCCACCGCTGCTATCCAGGGTCATGTTCTCCCTCTGGCCATCACACGACCAAAGGTCTCTGTGGCTCCCACCACTCTGCCCAGGGAGAGGGGGCATATTGCATGGGGCACTCTGGTTTCTGCCTGCACAGCTCTTAAGCATCAAGCAAACCTGCCTGGAGATATCCTGCCAGCTGCCCCCTACCGGAGACACCTAACTGTCTTGCACTTCCCAGCTAGCTCTGTGCGAGCTCACCCTCTCCATCCAGGGTTAACAGCCCTCTTCCTGGTCTAGAAGGGTCTCAGGTCAGAAACGCCTGTCCAAGAGACATACTCCATGCTACTCTCCTCTGCTAGATGATAGGTAACTCCCACACGGCAAACCTGACCAGTTCTTCAGTGAACTGTAGGGGGGATTTAGCCCTATTGGGAGAATTTTCAAGTGACTATGCATAAGAAGTCCTGGTGTCACAGCGGACTTCTAACTACAAGGTCGGCAGTTCTAAACTGCCAGCCCCTCTCAGGGAACATGGGACTTTCCACCCCTGTGAAGATTTACAGTCTCAGAAATCTACAGGGACAGTTCTCTGTCCCGCCAGATCACTATGAGTCAGAATCAACTCGGTGATGGTTTTGTGATTACTGTTAATGATGTGCATAATACATTGACCTTGCGAAGCCCAAAGGGCACTCACAAATAGCCAGTCTTCCCGAACAAATGCTTTATCTAAATGAGAATGTATTGCCTTTTTAGGAGACCTTGTCTGAAATCTGGAGTGCCCAATGCTTAGCCACCATACCAGGAGGGCTCCTACATCAGATATGGTCCAGTCAGCTTTTACTCGGGTCAGCTTCTAGATCCTTCCTGATTCTGACTTCTCTAGAGACACATTTCAGAGTAGTGCCAGTGTCCTTTATTTAAAAACAAAAATGAGGCCGAGCCCCGGTGGCGTAGTGGTTGTGTGCGGGACTGTGGCTTACAGAGTTGGCAGTTCAAATCCAGCAGCAGCTCTCCAGGAGCAAGACTGGGCCTCCCACTCCCACCAGGGCAGTGATGCCCAGAAAGCAAAACAAAACTAAATGAAACCCACTCTCATGTAGTTGACGTGGATTCACTGCCCTGGCATCTATTCTGACTTCTGAAATTGTAGGACAGTAGAAGTACCTCTGTGAGTTTCTGAGGGTATAGATCTTTGCTTTCACTTTTATTTAGTGGTTGAGAATACATATGGCAGTATATACATGGATTGAGTAATTCCCACATGTACCATTTAATGGTATTGATTACTTTGAGGTTGTAAATCTTTATAGGAGCAAAATCCTCTTCTTTCTCCTGCAGACCTGGTGGTGGATTTGAACAGCCAAAAAGTGTGGTTAGTTGTCCAGTGCCCGAACCACAGCGCCACCACCAGGAGATACACCCATGGTAGCCACTGCAGTATGGATTCAAACTGAACTTGAATTTAACAAAGCCTTTTTTCCTTTTTCCACGTGTGATATTTCGACATCTCCCTGGAAGCTGAATTAATTCAGCTGATGTCACATTTAGAGAAAGATTGTCCCCACGCCCACAAATCCAGCGATATTCATGGTACCGGTCAGGAGAGTCTGTGCGTGGTAGCTCTGCTCAGAAAGGTCAAGCTCTTGCTCGCTCAGGAGAATGTGGCTGTGACTACGTGTCTATAAGCACGCACCTCGTCTGCTCCTGTGTGTGTCAGGCCCAGGAGGGTCACCAAGATGGTGAAATGCTGGAGTTCATATTTGGACCAATTAAAATAGACTACACCATTGCTTTCAAGAAACCATAAGAGTGAAAGGAATAAAGACCCTTCAGGACTCATAATGAGAGTCGTGACACCAGGAGGGTGAGGGGGAAGTGGGGGGAGGAAAGGGGAGCCTATCACAACGATCTACCTCCCCCCCAGGGGGACAGACAACAGAAAAGTGGGTGAAGGAAGACAACGTTCATTGTAATACAGGGGAAAAATTATCAAGGGTTCACGTGGGAGGGAGGGAGGGCGATTAGGGGAGAGGGGAACTAAGCTTATATCAAGGGTTCAAGTAGAGAGACAATGCTTTGAAAATAGTGGCAACATGTACAAATGTGCTTGACACAATGGATGCATGTATGAACTGTGATAAGCGCCGTAGGAGCCCCTAGTAACGATTTAAATAATTAAAAAACAGAAAGATGAGGAATAAAGGGGTCATCTCTCAAGGGCCTATGCTAAACTAAAGTTGGCTGTCCATAGCACAATGAAGGGAGGGGCTGCAAGGAGGTCAGGCACACATTAGACACCTGAGGACCCCCAGGCCAGTGAGGTCAGCCAATACCCTCAGCCACACCAGCCCCCACCCCACCCCAAAGGGCAGACCTTGCTCTTCGAGGTGTCCTCTTGCAGGTCCCAGTGTGGGAGCGCTCCTTGGTTCATGCATACACACTCGCATACATGCATACACATGCATGCACGCTTCTCCCTGCCCCGCCCCTCCCTTTTGGCTCAGTGGACATCTCTTATGGGCCATTCTTAGGGCCCACCATGTGTGCTTGCACGTTTTCCAGAGAGAACATGTGTTTTCTGGGACTAGAATACCTGAAACTCCCTTTTCCCTCATAAAAGTTACTTTGACTTACAAAAGTGCTTCTGCTGCGTGAATTCTTAAAGCGCTGATTAGAACTGCGGCAAACCATCCCAGAAAGCAAACACTTACAAATGAGAGGGCACCCAAAAGTTCCTAGGAAAATGGAATGGAAAGACAACATAAAGATAATTTGCACGAGCTTTAGGAAGCCCCTCGCATGTGCTAAGAGCACGAAGCAAGGCTTTTTGCCAGACTTTATAGGATTGGAAGCAAATCTAATGGCAAGATATGGGCTCCTTAGAAAGCCTGCTGCCCTTTAGGCTCGAAGCAGAACAGCTGGCTTTGGACGTGAGATGAGAAGATGGAAACGATCACAACAAAGGGCTGGACTCCTGAGGCTAGGCTTCCTAGGGGCGGGTCCTGAGTCTGCGTTGCCAGGCAACAGTCCTTCCATAGGCGCCCACGTGCCCCTGGAGAGTGGCTTGAGGGCGGAGACCTATGCCTGGATTGATCCTGCTCCCTTTACTGGGTGGAAGGAAGGAAGGAGCCCCGGGCAGGGGTATTCCTCACCAGGAAATCACAACTGCTCGGCGCCCAGGGTTAAACACTGTTCCGAA
>PVJH01012172.1:0-65545 GCA_004026705.1 Nesogale talazaci
ATCGTCTGGGTGAGAAACTGTGGGCAAAGAAAAGGCGCTCTTGCCCGGGGCCACTGTCATTTGTAAGAAACCAAAAAAGGAGACAGAAAATTATAAAAGGGGAAAGGGAGAAGTGGCAGAGGGCCAGTGGAAACAGACGGAGGAGCCGGGGGCAGAGAGAAGGTGAGAAAAAAGAAAGCAGAGGGGGAAATGCGGCCGAGCCAGAGGGGCCCAGTGGGAGGGGGAGAAGCTGGCGGGGCGGTGAGAAACAGCCCGAGGGGACGAAGAGAAAAGAGAAAGCCGAAACGGCGGAAAAGAAGAGAGAAAAGTCAGGGACAGGAGAAAACTTTCTTCTCGCTCTTGGAGGCAGGGAATCTCTGGAAAGCCCACCTCAGCCGGGAAGAGGGGGGAGGGGGAGGGGAGGGAGGGGACACCACCGCCCCCAGCACTCCAGGCGCCTCTGACCTCCGCCTCTCGCTGCCGGCGGGGCCACCAGCTGGAAGTCCCGCACGGGCTGGCCGAGGAAGGGGACGCGGTCTGAAAGGAGGCGGTCCTCGCTCGTCTCGCTTTCCCCTCCCCTCTCCTCCTCCTAGAGGCGTGCACCCGGGGTATTTGAGAGGCTCAGGACCCGCGGCCCCCCCCACCCAGCCCCCCATTCAAGAAGCCGCTCCGCTATCCCCGCCAGTACAGGGCGCCCAGCGCGCCTCGGAGCGCACGCTGCCCCGCGCCTTCTCCAGCCGGCTCGCTGGACATTATGCGGCCGAGCCCCTGTCCTCCTCTTCCCGGGTTTCTCCAGCGGCGGCCGGTGCGGCTCAGCTCACGGCAGGCGGCGGCGTTGCTTAGCCGAGCGCAGCCTCAACCCTCGCGACTAGACCTCGGCGATTCCTAAAGTCAAAAGTTGGCGCCCGCCGCCCAGCTCCGCGCTCTCGGCCGCCGCTGCCCAGCTTAGCCGCCGCTGCTACCGCGCCTGCCGCGGCCAAGAAGGGCAAGAGGGAGGGAGCGGGTGCCGCGGAGAGAGGGGTGGGAGCACTGAGGGCCGCGGGGTGAGGGGTGGGGAGCACCATGCAGTCTGTTTCTTGGGCCGCACTGCTAACCCTCCTGGTGCAAGAACTGGCCGAGATGGGGAGCCCAGACGCCGCCGCGGCCGTGCGCAAGGACAGGCTGCACCCCAGGCAAGGTAACCAGGCTTCGTGCCCACCCCCCCACTTCCAACCCCGTCCCCCGACCCACCGCACCAAAGCCGCCCCCTGCCCTTTCTCGCCCAGGCCGGATCCCTCACCCCTACCCCTAGTGCAGGTCCCCTGTATCTTTCCCCTTTTCCTCGAAAGAATTATCTTCCGCTTTGCAACCTCTCTCTCCTTTGGATCATGCCCAGCCAATGGCTAAGAAGAGACACAGAGACGAATGGAGTCCACCCTCCTCCCACCTCCAGCTTCTAGCCCTAAAGTTACCCTTCCCCACCTCCTGCCGCAAACCAAAGTTACTTAGTAACCCGGCGGCACGTTTTATTTTATGCGGAGTGTTTATCCGAGTCTGAAATGATCTGGTGTATTTGGATTTTTTTTTTTCATTCTGACTCCGAATGGTGACTCCCGCAAAGACTAACGCAGCTCTTGTTACGGGAACATAGTAGATGCTCAGTCAATATTTGTCCCCTGACCGTAAGAAAAGGGGTTGACTTGAAAGGGGCAAAGCTCAAGGCAATAACGCAGGGTAACCCCTCCACGCCTTCGATGTAAGTATAAAACTTTGCGGAAAACGGTACTGGTTCATGCACCTCTGCTTTTCTTTTGCAGTGAAATTACTGGAGACCCTGAGCGAATACGAAATCGCATCTCCCATCCGAGTGAACGCGCTCGGAGAACCCTTTCCCAGGAACGTGCACTTCAAAAGGAGGCGACGGAGCATTAACTCTGCCTCTGACCCCTGGCCTGCCTTCGCCTCCTCCTCTACCTCCTCCCGGGCGCATTACCGCCTCTCCGCCTTCGGCCAGCAGTTTCTATTTAATCTCACGGCCCATGCTGGATTTATCGCTCCGCGGTTCACTGTCACCCTCCTCGGGGCGCCCGGGGTGAACCAGACCAAGTTTTATTCCGAGGAGGAAGCAGAACTCAAGCACTGTTTTTACAAAGGCCATGTCAATACCAAGTCCGAGCACACGGCGGTCATCAGCCTCTGCTCGGGAATGGTAAGTGGGCGCACGGTCCCTCCTCTCCCCTCCCCTCCTCTCCGCCTCCTTGTCCATCAGAAGCATCCGCTCCTGGAAGACGTAATTGCTCTCCCAACTGGAGACCCTCGCAGGTCGGGCTCCACGGGCACCACCGCGGTGCTGAAAATCAGGGCGAAACTCATTCTCGTTCTTCGGTGGGGTGGGTTAGTTCTGTGCATGCGCTTCCACTCGCGCGTGTAAGGAGCGCACGCACCCGCCCTTGGGGGGAGGGGGGGGAGTGTCCTCCGGGTTTCCAGGCGCTCCCAGCTGGGCTTGGCTGCGCGTGGCCCCACGCTGTGAGGCGACCGGGGCTGGGGGGAGGGAGGGCGATTTTCAAACTCTTAGAAAGTTGCCACAGTCGTCGCTGACCCGGGCTGCACCCGAGGGTGGCCCTGGCGCGGTAGGGGCCTGGGGGGAGTCCGGGGTGTGGTCTGAGGCTCTGGGCCTGGGCTCCGGAGTCCCTCGGGCGTAGCGGAGGACCCGTGCGTCCTCCACGCGCCGGGAGTCCCGAGGCTGAGCGGGATTGACGGCGAATGGGTCCGGTCAGCGGGACGAAGGGGCGGGCCCCGGGCTCAGGGGGCGGGGAGAGGGCGGGGCTTGGTCCGGACGTTTTGAATTAAGGTGGAAGTTGGGGTGGGGGAGAGGCGCGGTCCAACGCTGCACCCTGCTGGCGGGGTGACCCCAAAAAGCAGGAGTAGGGGGAGGCAAACCGAGCCTGATTGTTTTCCCGGGGTTCCTACCGCCCAACGGGCTCCAAGAACCGGGCGGGGGGAGCCTGTGGCGCCCTTTTCCCTAGCGAAGGAGCGAGAGGGCGGGGCGGCCACCTCTCTGCCAAATACGCACTTAGGGGGGATCCAGGCAAGCTCTCTGGCCTTCGGCTTCCTCCGCTGCCACTTGCCCTTCCCCAGGTCTTACGGGGCACCCGCCCTCCCCTGCTCGGAAGAGGTGGTGACCCTTGGTAACATTCTGGCCTCAGAGAGGGGGGTCTTTGACTTTCCCTCGCAACGTGTCCGGTTGCTGCGACACTGTGACGCAGAAACTTTCCAGGGTCAGGCTCCCCGAACGCACGGCGCTATTCACGTGCCGGCGGCCTCCCATTCTGCTCCCGAATGGTGCCTTTACTTTCCCCCGAGCACCCACAAGCCCCGGGTCACTTTTTCTAGGTGGTGGTTTGCATCCTTACCTGGGGCGCTGGACTCTGCGCTGCCATTAGTGGATCTTCAAAGAGTTCCTTGTCTGGATGCGACGCTTCATCCATCTCTGTGTCACGGGCTGGGCAGCGAGGCAAAGTGGAAGGCTGGGAGAGCCCGCTGACTTACTGGGGTGGGGGCGACCTTCCTTAGCCGCCCCCCGCGCTTCCCAGAGCTCCTGGCTCAGAATGTTTGGGGGTGGGCGGAGACGGTAGTTTGGCGAGGCGGGTGGGGGTGAGTCTTCGCGGCCCAAAACGAGGGGCCAGAGCTCAGGAATTCCTTCCATTCTTGAGGGAGGGTGGCCAGAAGCTGGGCGCCAGAATGCAGTCCTCGGAGAGCCCCAGATTCCCAAAGAGTAACCCCCAATTCTAAGATCTTAGAGCTGCGTGTGCACATCAAATTGGTAAACAGTCTTTTACTCCTCCTCCTTCCCCGCCTCCATAACCCGTGAATCTGAGTGGCCCCAGCACTTGGATAAATATTTTGCTGCTCGGGACCTTCGTTTCTATTGGCCATTTTTAGGAGGTACCGCGCACGTGGTCTGGTTGGTAACTGTGGGTTAAGTGGCTAAGGGCTTCAGAAAAGGCTGCTTGGATATTTATAGCTTGATTTATATTTATATCGTGTTTGTTTCGCAGCCTGCTTCTATGGGATGGGCGTGGGGTGGGGGTCTGGCGTACATTTTAAAGATAGGTCCTTTGGCCGTATGTATCTCAGCTTTGACTCTGGCTTTAAGATTTCCTGTCTCCTCTTACTCCAGGAATTCATCCATCCTGGTAAGAGACTTTCCCTTGTGGTTTCGGTAACAGGAAATCCACCATTCGGATTGAACCTTGCCTGTGCACCTCCTAGCCCCACCCCGATTTATCATTTATTGATTCTGTAAATTCCCCCTCAAGCATGCCAGTTATCACACCATCCTCAGTGTGTGCCCCCTTACCTCTTGTGCCTTCTCAATAGATCAGTTTCCAAGAAATATTTCCATCTGACTTTTTCTCTGGGGTCGTTTCTCCGGAATCTGTGCCACAGGTTTTTAATGGACTATAGGTGACAGGAATGCATTACCTCCCTGTTCATGTACTTTATGTACGTGGCTCCCAATCTCCACCTGAGAAATAGAAACTCCTTCTTCTGGCATGTAGTCCCAGTGACAGTATACTCTCACATTCGTGCTTGTCAGGTAACCTTGGCATCATCAATCCAATTTTGCAGGCTGTCTGTTTTACATTCATTTCCCTGAATTCCAACTCATTTTAGTCCTATCACATTACCTATGCATCTTTGAATTTACTTGGTCTGCTCAGCAACTTTGCATGCTGAAAACACAACTTTCCTTAGAAATATGCCTTACTTGTTTTCCTTGGGAGACCATTACTTAATCCTTCAAACTAGTGCCCTCTTTTCCCTCACCGCCTGCATGGACACTTTTCTTTATCTCTCGTATGATGCTTCCTGATGACCTGCTGTGTGTTACAACCGTTAGTTTATGTGTCAATTCTCCTAGAAAGCAGTGGCAGCATCGAATCATTGATGTTCTACGGTGTAGCCATGTGTATCCCCTGTGCTTAATACTAATGTTGGACTGAATGGTCCCCTTATCCAAGAAAGGCTCACTCTTGGATCACTGTCTCATGAACCAGCAGTCAACTTGACTTCAGTATCACCTCAGTTCCATTTATTGAGTTATTCTATGCCTGGTGCTGGAGTAAGTGCTTTACACATGCTGCCTTATTCAAACCCTCACGTTAATCCCATGAAGGGAGGATTTTGTGATGGCTGTTTCATACGGACGCTGTGAAGATTTGAAGTGTGTCCAAGAGCTCATGGCTAATTAGAGGTTCCAGCCCAGTCTTCATGGCCCATGCTCTTAGCTATAAGACAGAGGCTGGATGTGCAGTCCTAAAGAGAACTCTGTTTTTAAAAGGCCCAAGACCGAATCGCCCACCTGAATCCTTGATTGGCACTAGCACAGTCCAGTTGCTTCTGCTTCCCTGAAGGAGAACTTTGGACAAGCCACTTCCTTTGGAGGAGGCCTCACTTTTCCTATTTACCAAATGTACCAGACCTTCCCCAGGGGGGTCCCTAGGCCTCTTCCCACGATTTAGATTCTGTCTCTGGTGGGTCTCACACAGGACAGTATCTTCCAGCTTAGTGCTCGGAAAACAATGCAGGGTTGTAGAATGAGGGAAAGGTGGCTGTAATTGGGAGAGAATAGATTTTAATCCCTTTTTGTCTGATAACAAATTACTTTGTGGAGTGAGCAGTCTTCCCTGGTTACCATTTACTCCTCATAAGGACACCAAAGTTGCCCTTAAACCAGCCACTCACGAATCCATGAACTTTTAAATATATAGTTACATTTCCTAAGCTCTGTTCCTGGAATTAAATGTTCTCTATGTACGAGTAGGTGCCCCTAAATCTGAATGTATATTTAAAACTTTCCAGGCCAGCCTGACATTAGTTGGATTTGGGAACCAATGTCGTTGCCAACTGCTTCACTAACCTTGTCCCTTAAATGGGCTATCTCCAGAGGTGTGGGCCCCGTAAGGACCAATGATTAAGCAGTTCATGTGCTCTGCACCAAACTGAAAGGTTGGAAGCTCATGATCCCTCAGAGGCCCCTCAGAAGAAAGGCCTGGCAATCTGCTTCTGAACCATCAGCCACTGAAAACCCTACAGTGTGACGCTCAGTGTCAACTCTTACCACACACACACACACACACACACACACACACACACACACACACACGAAGTCCCCAGGAGCAAGAAATGACTCAGCAGCAGCAGGCAGCTTTGGAGGGAAGCACCATGATTTGAAGTTCTCACATGCTCCATTCCTGGAAGTGCTGGTGTTGCCACGGACACCTAGAACAGCCATTTCTTTGGCCTCAGGGACAGGCAGAGGCCTGTTGGCTTTATTTTCTTTTTAACCCCCTTCTCTCCCCCTCCCCAGGGTATAGAAAGGTAAAGAAAGAGACATTGCTTGACCCAAATGGTACAGCCACTTTTCTCTGTTCTTGTCGTGTTTGGTTTGTGTGTTTGAATCTTTTTACTTTTTATAAAACCTGATGGAGATGTGGGGAGGGAGGAAGAATTACTTCTTAGTGGTAAAACTCAGCATGGGGTCCCTCTTACACCATGTCATCCTCACATCTTAGCCAATGAATTAATGATTAGTCAGTCTGTGAGACACAGCTACCTTAATTGTCCTGCTAGACCTAGCGACTCTGCACGTAACACACCAGCAACCCCAAAAGGCACTAATGTGCTTTAAGCCCTTATTCTGCCCCAGGCCTTTTGTCAAGCACTTTGCTTGCATTATCTCACTGAATGTGCTTCGTTACCAACCCCTCCTGACATCAGGAAGCCCAGGTCAGAGTGGTTAGAGAACTATCTCATGGTGGGTGGGTCAATGTTGGTGGGAGGTCCTGAGACTGGTCGTCTACTTTCAGAGCCTAATACACAATCACTTTCCTCTTGCAAAGGGAAGGCGTGAGAAGCGACCATATGCCAGTGATATAGGCACACCACTTGGAGTCCATTGTGCTCAACATCTGCTTCCTGAATTTAAATCCAGGAGAAGTTATCTGTGGGGCGGTTTTCCCTCTAGAACTCACAGAGTTTCCCAGGACTTTCCTCCAAGAACCTGAATTCAAATGCCTAGAACTTGAGTTCCAAGGAAGCATTTCTTAGAATCAAATCAGGATGGCAGATAAGAGCAGTGAGAGGGAAGTCAAGGAACGGTACTGATAAGGTGGAGAATACAGATCAGCTGCTGCTTCACGTGAGGAGAAAGACGGGACTTTGGACTCCCTTCCAGTTGTGGGTTTACAGTAAATCGAACCCTTCTCTCTCTTCCTTTGCAGCTGGGCACTTTCCGGACCCATGATGGGGATTATTTCATTGAACCACTTCTGTCCATTGATGAAGATGAGGATGAAGAGGAACAAAACAAGCCCCACATTGTTTATAGAAACAGCATCCTCCAGAGAGGGCCCTCGACAGGAAGGTCTGCTTGCGACACCTCAGGTACTTGCTTCTTGCTCACACAAGAGACTCCAGCTTTGTGAGACGGGCTGGGTGTCACACTACAAAAATGTCGCACTCTCATCACTTACATTACACACTGGGGTTTATTTACTCTTCATGGGAGCAGGCATGCCTACCGAGGCAGACGTTGCAGTGAACTGTACTGTCTTATCCAAGGTCCCACAGCTAATAAGTGACAGACAGTGAAGTCAAACTCAAAGAACACTGGCTCAAAACCCCCCATGGTCTGTCTGCTTGGTTGACAGTGCTGGTGTTGTGCATCAAGCTGAGTAAGATTCCGCAGGCAGTTGGGACAGCCGTATCAGTCACCAATGGCTTGGTCTCTTCTGATATTTGATATCGTTTATTTGCCTTGTCTGTTGTTTGCTTTTTTTCTTTAATTTTTTTTAACATTTCTAACTATAAAAAAAGTCTGACAAATGGAACTTTTTAAACGTTTGTTTATTTGCTGGAATTTGTCTTATCAGCTTCAGTATGTCTTGTTTGCAAGTATTAGTTTAACCGATCAACTCTGGCTTCAAAGAGTAGAGGATCAGACCAGGGAGGTAGGGGGAGGAGGGGGGGCTATCTGTTTTTAGTCAGTCCTTACGTGTTTATCACTCAATTTCTGTCTAGCCTGATCAGATTTTTAGAGGATTTATGTGAATTAGTTTGATCTTTGTAGAGGCTATGTCATCTGCATACTTTGGAAGGTTTAGGTGGAATTGTGTGTCTCCAGCTGCAGCCTTGCAATGCACCCTCATGGTCTTGAAGTCCTGGTTACTGTGTAAATGGTGATACCTTATCAATGGAAACTGCCCCACCAATTTGGTCCCGTCTCTTAAGATGTAGGTTAGAATGCTCTTTTTAGAAATCTTCGTGGACTTCTATTTCTAAAGCATTGTATTTCTCCATATCCCTTTTTAAAAATTGCTTCCTCAAATCAAATCACTTTTCCAGTGTTTATGACATCTCTGAAGGAGATAAAGTTTTAAGAGCTGCAGGAGGTGACCTAAAACGCTGTGCGACTGATGACTTCTTTAATCTTATACCTATAACTGGCTGGTCTGTCAAACAACCATGCTCTATTTGCTCCTGAAATGACTGCTTCTAAAGTGGTTCTTGCAAAAATAAAAATGCATAACACTTTCATTTTGCCAAATCTTTAGAAGAGTGTAGCATCTGAGGTCTTTTGGCCTAATCTAGTCCTGTACTGGAGTCTATCTACCAGGGCCAGATGGAGCATGGCTAAAATAATTTGTCAGTGAGGACTCTAAAGATCCAGAGGGTGTCTTCGGAATGGAGTTCACTCAGAAGCAGCCCCAGGAGAACACATGCTATCAAGACTTCCATCCATCTGCCACTTCAATGTATCATTTTGTCGCTTTTTTTTTTAATTAATGAGACTGTGGGTCTCTACTTGTTGTCTTTCCAAAGAGCAAGTGCATATATTATCGATGTGTATAAATGTATCAGAGGCCTTCAAAATCTTTGTGGAGAAACCTTATTATCTTTCAATTCCATTCCAATGCAAAGTCTTTGAAGCCCCCTCATCCATAGAGCAGGACAATAAGTCTTGATAGAAAAAAACAGGTGATCCTCTCCTTTCCCTTGTTTTAGAATAGATTTAAGGACTACTCAGATAATATTTTTATTAGTCAGTTAGTTGAACATCTACCAACCTTTTGTCTTGAAGTATCTCCAAACCAGCCTTTAAGAAATTATTTGTTATAGTCTTGTCCACTCATATTTAATCTGTACCAAAGACCTGTGATATGGGGATCATTCTTATCTCCTGTGTATATAAAGACACAAAGGCTCACAGAGATTAAGTAACTTAATCTACAATCTGTCAGCTAGGCCCAGACTCCAGCCCATGTTCAATTGCCTTCTTCCTTTGCACATGTGAAGTGTGTGTGTGTGTGTGTGTGTGTGTGTGTGTGTGACAGAGAAAAGCACAGATCTTATTGGATACCATCAGTGAAATGTTCTCAGGGCTCATCTTTTAAAATGATCCACCCATGTCATTGGACATCGGATTTTTGCATTGGGGGCAAGTATGATCAAGTTCTGTGGAAAACACAGGGGATTGAAGATTGAAGGCAAAGCTGCCTTCATGCTTCAACAAAGCTCACTTGGGTTCCAGTCATTAAAGATATTGGGGCCTTTAAATGTCATCTTCTAAATCATGAGGCCTCCCCCTAATTGTTTTCTTTCTATTTTGCTTGCCAATGGCCATATGGCTCTTCCTTCCTTCCGTTCTGATGGCGTCTTCCAAAGGTTGCAGCTGGACAGTGCCACTTCGCTTTCTCTCTTCCAGCTGCTTTTGTGCCCCTTCTTTGAATTCAGGTGCAGGAGGCCCAGAATAGTTCGGAACAACGTTGGAATATGGCACAGAGCACCAGCAGTCCTTAGACCAGCAGTTCTCAAACTGTGGGTCATAATCCCTTTCACAGGAGTCACCAGATTCATAACAGTAGCAAAATTATAGTTATGGCATAGCAATAAAAATTTGCTGGTTGGGAGGTCACAACTGAATGAGACACTGTATCAATGGGTTGTGGCATTAGGAAGGTTGAGAACCACTGCCGTAGAAGGCTAGACCAGGTCATGGAAACCTCCAAAGGAGGCTTTGTACAAGAAGTGGGCACGGGTGCGGTGGCAATAGTCATTTTTGCCGGAGATTAAACAGGACTATCTGCCAATATCAGTCCATTCCACATCAGTGATTTCACTCCTGCACAGTGGTTGGTAGCCAAGTGAGAGCCTTAGAGAGATGTACCTACCCTAGGAGCTTCATACAAATGCAGCCTCTTGAAAGCAAAAACCCACTACCTGGTAAATAATACGAAGCTGGCAGTGGTTTTTACACATGCTCCAGGTGACTTGGATTGTCAGCTACATTTGAGTCATTGCTATAACTGGATTTAAGGCTACAGTCAAGTATTTATTACTGTTTTAGGTGCTTGTCAAATTGCTTCTGACTCATGGTGACCCTGTGCAAGACAAAGCTGGACACTGCCCAGTCCTGCACCACCCTCATAATTCTTGCATATTTGAGCCTGTGATTGCAATCTTCAGTGTCAATCTATCTTTTTCACTAATCCTCTTTCCAGAGACTGGTCAGTCCCTCCTGATAATATGTTCAAAGTACATATGAGAGCGTCTTTCAGCTTCCAGGCTTCTAGGGAGCATCCGAACTGTATTTCTTCTAAGACAGATTTATTCATTCTTATGGTTCATGGTGTTTTCAATATCACCACCATTATTCTCTTTTATCCGTTGTCCAGCTTGCACATATGGATGAGGCCATTGAAAGTACATTGGCTTCCGTCTGGTAGACCTGAGTCCTCAGAGTGGCATCTCTGCCTATTCACATCTTTAAGAGGTTTTTCCCAGCAGATTTGACCAATGCTGGTCCCATAGATATTGGCTGTGACGTCAATCAAGATGAGATCCTGGAAAGTGTCAATGCTTTGTTTAATATGGTGTTGTCTATTGATCTGATTTTGAAGAGTGTTTGCTTATGTTGAAGGAGACATTTTCTCTATCCTGAAAGCTACAGTCTTGATCTTCAGTGGTAGGTGTTTTAAGGCCTCTTGTTTTTTAGTAAGCAAGGCAATATCATGTACAAATCACAGCCTTTCTCCAGTCCTAATGCCATGTCCTTCTTCATATAGTTCAGCTTCTTGGATTGTTTGTACAGAATACAGTTTGAACAAGTACGATTCAAGCATACAACTCTGACCCACTACATAGACAGGATCCCCATATTCTGTTGGCATGGCTGCCTCTTAGTCAAAATACAGGTGTCTGCATGAGCAGACATATTCTGGGGTTCCTAGTTTTTTATGAGCCACACAACCCAATACCTTTGTGTTTTCAGTGAAACACAAATAAGCATCTGCTACCCTCTGTTCTCAGCCAACATCAATAGTGATGACCCCTCATTCCACATCCTCTTTGAGATTGGGCTTGAAATATTGCAGCTCTTTGTGAATATATTGCTGCAACTATTTTTAAAATAACGTTCAGCAAAATGTTACTTGCATGTGCTATTAATGATATTGTTTAATACACTTTACATTCTGCTGGATTACCTGTCTTTGGAATGGATATATATATATATATATATATATATATATATATATATTTCTATCAAGAAGCTGCCATTCATATTTCTTAGCTTTGATGAATGAGTGCCTCCAGCATTGCATCCACTTGCTGAAACATCTAGTTGACATTCTGTCACTTCCTGGAACCTTGTTTTCACTGTTGTCTTCAGTACAGCATGGACTTCTCGTTATCACTCATTCTAGAATGTGTGCCACTCCTTGAAATGGTTGAACATCGGCCAATATTATTTGTACAGGAACCAGAGAATCTTTCCAGGTTCATTAATCATTCAGTAGTTCCCCCCTAGAGTCTTTCAGTATTTCAATTCAGGCTTAAATAGCTTCTTCCATGTTTTCTTTCAGCTTAAAGAAATGCCAAGCATGCTCTGCCCTTTTGTCTTTCTAACTCCAGTTCTTCCACGTTTCATTGTGATACTTGGTCTTCTAGAGGCACCCTTTGAAATAGTTTGCTCGGCTCTTCTGTCCATCATCTCTTCCATTCTTCTTAGCTAGTCCGCATTCAAGAGCAAGTTTCAAAGCCTCTTTGACATCCACTTTGGTATTTTCTCTTTTTAATGACCTTTTGCTTTCTTTATGGATGATATTCTTGATATCATTTCCACATCTCTTTTGGTCTTTGGTCATTAGTGTTCAACACCTCTAATCTTTCCTGACGATGGTCACTAAACTCAGCTGCCTTGTACTCAGGGTGGTCTGTCTGTCGGCTCAGCTGGACAAGTTTTCCTTTGCTACAGTTTCAAGCTTAGCCTTGCCAGCTGATTCTATTGAGCTTATTCATTGTTGCTTTCCACAGTGGTAGCTGACTGGACTCCTATGTATTCCATCTGGTGAGAACCACATGGCTCGATGCCATTTATAATTATTAAAAAAAGGTATCTGCAGTGCACAGGTTGTTGGTCTTGGTACATTTGTATTATGCAATCATTGGTAGAGATTCTATCCCCGGGCCGTGCTTTCCGAAGACGGATCCTTTTTCCGCTTTGTTTCCGATATTAGCATTCCCATCAGTGCATCTTGATCTGCGTGTTTGATCCATTTCAGGCTGCAGAAGGTGGTAAACAGCTGTCTCTAGCCATTTGCTTTGTCAGAGACATGGCTCTCGACACCATCTTCGGGGCGTGTGTCTCTTCTTCTTTCATAGAAGGTATTGTATTTGAGTCGGAGGAAACCTGAGAAGTCAGGTCTAGTCCATCGCCTGCATTCTGTACACATGAGGAAACAGAAATATTTGGATGCTGAGTTCCTATTTGCGGGAGTTGCTATTAAGTGCTGTCGAGTCATTTTCAACTCTTAACAGCCAGCCTTATGTGCAACAGAATAAAGCGCCCCCTGGTCTGGCGTCATCCTCACACTTGTCCTTATGTGTGAGCCACTTCCTGAGTGGTATCCTGGATACTCAATACCAAGTCCTGAGACTTCAAGAGAAAATTCAAACTCACTATCATCAGTCAATTCTGACTCAGGGTGACCCTCAAACGCACGGGAGAACTGCCTTTGTGAGTTTCCGAGATGCTGATTCTTTTATAGGGGAGAAAGCCGTCTTTCTCCCAAGGAGCAACTGGTGGTTTAGAATTGCTGATCTTGTGATTAGCAGCCCAATGCCTAGCCACTTCTTCGGCTCACCACAAAAACTCCTCCCCTTAAACAAGGCAAGCCTAATTGCTGAAGCAGGCCTGGAGAATTCCTGTTACTACTGGTGTGACGATAATCTAGTTGCTAGCTGATGGGAGTATGTGAAGAGCAGGGCCCCAGGAACTCCTGCATTGAAATGGAGTATAAGTCTAGCTCATTTCTGAATATAAAGACATATATATATGATCTTCTTTCAGAAACGATTCTGAGATAATTTATTTTAAAAATATATGGGCAGAAGGAGTATGAGGTTAACAGTTTATGAATTAAGAAACAGACCAAAGACCTCTTTCACTCATCATACATGCATGAATTTACAAATTGAACCATCAAATTCAGCAATTGCTTTGTGCCATGAGGGTAACACCTGGACCCCTCCCTATTCCTGTCCATCCTGTGGCCTCACGCAAATGTGAAAGTCTGACGTGGAATTGCACGCACTTCTAAAAGTCGCCAGCCGGGCTAAGTGGAGGTGCATAATGAGAGGCCCCGGGACAATGCTTAGCAGATGGTAGACAGTCACTTCATGGTACATATTTTTAAAATACAGTGAGGCTCCTCTCACCACCTAAAATGGAAAATAAAGCACCCCGGTTTGGGAAAGGAAGGAAAAGCAAAACCCCTAAATGACCAACACCCAAAGCTAGTTAAACACTCATAAATCTTAAATACAAATCAACGCTGTTATCTTAAGACTCCTGTTTTTAACTTGTTTTTAGAGTATTTTCTTTGACTTCCTTCTAATTCCCAGACTTCATGCAAGACTAACTGGCAACACTGTTGAGCAGGTACCCGATAGTGAACAGCTAGACACTGTTCAAAGGGCCGACAGGGATCGTATATTTTGATTCTTACCTGGTCTCCATATTGTAGATGGGAAAAGTGAGGCATAGAAAATCCGACGCCCTTTCTTGCCCGGGGTCACAGAGCCCAGAAGTATAGCTTTTAAACCAGAAAGCTCTTGGCCGCTACATCATCAAAGACTTACTGGACTCCTCCACGGTCGTCCCCTAGCTGGTGGCAGGGCAGAGAGCTCTTGCTGCCCTGTTTGCTTTCCTCTGGGTCAAGTAGGTGTCCACCTGCATAATTACTGTAATGATGATGTGTATACACTTTGGGCACTTGAAGATATTTGGATTTATTTGTGCGTGCAAGTTCCCTGAAATTCTTAATGGTGTTAGGGAGGGACATCTTCCCGGACCTAGCCGAGTGACTGCGGTGGCCTTTGTGCAGCGGGTCCTCAAGAAGCAGACTTAGCTGCCTGCCCACTCTCCCCGCACACTGGGAGAGCCACATGGCCCAATCACAGGAGCCATTCGTCCGAGTATTGCTTTTGGAAGGCATTTCCCACCGATTCCTTACCTTGCATTTCCAGAGGAAACCCCTCATATGGTTTCAGAGACCCTGTTATTTGACCCTGAATTGTGCACAAGAGGCATGAACTGTTTTTATCAATGACCAAGACATGCTTACTAGGTGAGTAAGAAAAAAAGGCAGGGGAGTAGGCCAACAGAAGACTTTTTCACTGCCCTGTACCCCAAAGAGAGTGGTTTCTTTCCTCTGTTACTGAGACCCCTCCCTCAGCATCAGCAGGGCCAGCAGTTGCTTATATGCTTAGGCCTTTAAGAATCATATACTCATTGATCTGCTCATTCACTTCTAAGATAATAGTTGAATAATTGTGCCAAAGTGTTTAGGCAAGAAGAGTCAGTACTCTGAGCGAGAAACAAACAGGGCTGTTTCTTAGAACAACAGGCTGAAAGCAACGAATCCTCTTCCATGGGAAGATTGCAGGCTAGCTCCTGGGCTGTGACTGCAGCAGGTCCCTAGGTAACCATGGCAAAATGGCCTGAAAAGCATGGCCAATGACTGTGGAAATAGCAAGCCCACATGGAGATACATATTAAACCAACAAAGTAGGTGGTAAGCTAATGCGTATGGCATGATCTCGTTTTAAAATATGGTAACATGAGTGGAGATGCATTTGCGTGTAAAGAAAAGCATCTGAAATAATATGTACGAAAATACTAGAAGTCTTCAACGGTCGATGGAAAACTCCATTATCTTTACATTCCATTTTTAAATCTTCTGGTTTTTGTTTGTTTTTTTTGTTTTGTTTTGTTTTGGGCATCACTGCTCTCTGGTGGTGGGATTTTGTTTGTTTGTTTTTGTTTTGAAATCTTCTGTTTTTTAAAACAGTTTTTTTTTTGGGGGGGGGGGCGGACATCACTGCCCTCAGGTGGTGGGAGTAGGAGGCCCAGCCTGGAATCGAACCTCCATCCCAGTGGGCCGCAGTCCCGCGCACAACCACTACGCCACCGGGGCTCAGCCGAACAGTTTTAATGACATAGAGTTCACAAATGATGCAACTTAATAGCTTAATCATATTAAGAAGAATTGCACAGTCATCACCACAGTCAATTTTTGGACATTTTCTTTGCTCTTGTGCTCACTGTTATTAGCTTCCCATTTTCCCCCAACTTACCCTACCATACCCTGATGAGACCATAAGTCTAGTCACTGTCTCTATGGAGAGGAAACCTGAGGCACAGACAAGCCGTCCAAAGAAGCCCTAGGAGCATTAGTGCTAACATGTTGGGCTTCTAACCACACAGTCAGAAGTTCAAAGCCACCGGTCAACTCTGTGGGAGACAGATGAGTCTGTCTACACCCACAAACAAAGAGTTTCAGTCTTAGAACCTCACCTAGGAGCTGTTCTTCCCTGTGCTGTATGGACATTAGCAGCCAGGATCACTTCAGTGGCAGCGAGTGTGGTATTTTGGAAGATCACTTTGCTTTCTTGGGGCCACAACCCTGCTGCCCTGTCCTAGCATCTTCACCAAGGCATCCTGTTCTGCACCCGGTACTTCGCTGGCAGGATTCTTTTCAGATGCCTGCCTGGCATGTGATTTGATTTGAGGGAGGCAGCCTGGTGCTAGAAATTCCCACCAGGACTCTTTGAATGAAGGCCTCCTGTCTCAGCAGCTCCCTGTTGGTGCATACACTTGTTACACATTAACCTCTGGGAACCCATTAATACTTTAGCATAGATTGGCTGATTAGATTAGCTGCCTTGCCATTTGGGCCCGATGGAGTGAGAGACAAAGCAAAGGAGCGAAATCTGAGGGAGGGCGGCTTAAGTAAATAATTCCTGGATGACTCAAAGGGAAGGGTCTGGTCAGCAGCTGAACTTCCAGTCTGCAGGCTGCTTGGGTCCCGGCAGGTCAGTGACTGTTGACTGAGTGGAGGCTTCCTCCTGGAGCCCCCAGTCTTGGTGTTCACGCCTTTGTTTTCATCAATCCTCACACCTTCTCGCTTCAGTCTTTGGGTTCTGGGGGGATAAGAGCAGGCCATCTTGAAGGAGCCCATGTCAGGGGCTGGGTGATACGGAAACACTTCTGTCTTTACTTCATCTGCTCCTGCACAGGCTCCGGGAAGCAGGCCACTTTGGTTTTTCCCAATTTAAAGATGAGTGAACTGATCTCAGTGAATATACAGCTAGCCCTCCAACCCACACTGATTCTGAGTTTTAAAAGATGCTGTTTCTGCCATTTGTGGCTTCAACTTCTTTTGCCCTTCAGTTTTTCTCCTTAAGCCCTTTTTGTGCCTCATCTTCATCATTGAACTCTCCTCTCTCAAGCTTGTCAAGGACAGTCTGTCTACTCAACAGTCGCTGTAAGCAGTGACCTCTACAGGCTTTGGGAAAGCTTTAGAAAATGATGGCTTTAAGTTGCTGGATTTTCTGTGTTCAGGCTTATCTGGACATTAGCATTTATATCAGAGAACTGGATATTCTTTCTTTCAACACTGCTATTAATCGTGTAATATTCTTAATAGCATCATTAAAGAATCATCAAAAAGAAACTTCTGAAAGAAGACCATTTTTTGTTCCTTCACTCTTGTTTAAATAACATTTTATGTCTTTTGGTAAATTCTTTCAGTCTTCCTTATTTGTTCCTTTTTTATTTGACATTTGATCTTGCTATTCAAAAAAAGCATTTTATTATGAATATCATCAAGGATGTGTAAAAGTAGAAGCCAACTAAAACTAACTGATATGAATACATGATCTACATAAGGCCATTACTAATGTTTACTTCTGACTTACTTTTTGCTTTGGAACATTTTAAAGTAAACTCATGATTTGGTGGCATTTCTTCTCTAAATACTACAGTGCCCATCTTTGAAAAGGAGGGATTTTTTCCTATAACAGTAATATAATTTATCATGATAACCATCATTAACAATTGTTTCTCTGGGTCATATAATTACTATCTAGATTAAAGTTTCCCTATTTGTGCCCCAAGTGCCTTTTAACAATCTGTGTGAATTGATTATGGTCCAAAGGAGTTGACTTTGTGTCTTAAGTAGCTTTTTACCTTGCTGTCACCATTGTGAAAATGACTGCTTGGGCACCTAGTTTTGGTCCACATGACCCTGCTTTCCCATTTCCTGTACTTTCTTTTCTTCTGTATTTTTTGATTCCTCTTGATTTTCATAAGGTCAGGTCGCAATGATTTGAACCAGCTCGTGCAAGAGTAACACCAAACCCCAGCCCCAGACAGTATTAAGAACAAAGTCAAGAAAGAAGCAAATCTCATAACAGATTAACTTAGGGGTCTCTGGTGGTGTAGTGGTTAAGCGCTCACTTACTAAAACAAAAGACAATGTCTCAGATCCATCAGCTGCAGCAGCAGCAGTCCACTCCCTTAAATATCATAGCCTAGGAAGCCCCGTGGGTGCAGCTCTGCTCAGACCTCAACAGTTGCTGTGAGTCAGAATTGAATTGGTGGCGATTGACTTGGTTTGATTTGGCTCTAGAGTCATTAAGGGGAACATAGAAGGTGCAGATTGATCCTTTTCGACCTTTGGTGGGCACACACGGTAAGAAAGAGAGGGGGCAGCAGGACATTGTCCCAGTCAGAGAAGAGGTAGTGATAGAAGGCCCATGCCTGGAAGAGCCCATGCTCTCAGGAAAGGGAGAGATGGATGGCTCCCTCCCCCCCCAGGGGGGTTGCATTCTGGACGGTGGGGACAATGTTGTACTAGTTTGTTTTCTCAGGCCTGTTTCCTAGTCCTCACATTTGCTACTGTTCCATTCTGACAAATCAGATAGAGAAACAGGGAGGTGGTTTTCAGAAAACACTCTTGTTTTAAAACTCAAACTCACTGCCATCACATCGAGTCAACTCCAACTTGCAATGACCCGATAGGGCAGGGCAGAACTGCCTCTGTGGCTTTCTGAGAATGCAGCTCTTTAGGGGAGTAGAAAGCACCTTTCTCTCGAGGAGAAGGTGATGGATTTGAACTGCCGACCTTGCAGTTGCCAGTCCAAGATGTAAACACGCAGTTGCCAGGGCCCCTGCTGTCTGTTTTAGGTGGTTTAAAATAAAATTTCTCAGTGTGCTACAGAGATGTGTGCCCTGTACCTCTCTCACTGTTAATGAGCATAGTTGAAAGCTCGGTTCTTTTGTGTTGACACCCCCACCCCCAACACCTCACCCTCGGGAGTTATTCTGCCTTCTGCGTCTGCCTGGCCCCCTGCTGGCTGGCTCGTCATCTCACGGACACACTCACTAAGGTGTAGGAGCAATCCAGAGAGGAGATTCCGCCTGTTTTGCCTCAACTGAATCCCATGACTTCAATTTGCAGTCATTCCCTTTTGTCTTGTAAGACATTCGAATGTAGGCCTTTTGTGTACTAGAAGGAACTGTAGCGATAAAATCGGCTGCGCCTTGTAGATGCACTCTCAGGTGGTGTCTGCCTCCTTGCCTTTACCGTGAAGCTGAGAACTTGTGACTTGCCTGAGATCACATAGCCTGAATGCTGTGAGACTGGGATTGGAATACAAGTCCCTGAGACCCGATCTTCACTTCTTCTCGGCCACATCACAATGACTCCTGTATGTGCCCATCAAACACATCATTCCCAGAAGGCACCATCTCATCCTAAGAAAGCAAGCCAGTTGCCATCAGGTCCATTCTAACTCACGCACCCTCGTGTGTCAGAAGTGGAATTTGATGTGTGATGAAAATTGACTTCACTTCTTTTTTAACCATGGCTACTAGAAAATTCTAATTCCATGTGGAGAAGGTGTGAGTTAAAAGGTACCTTTCCTAAGTTGATTTCATATAGTATTAACAACCAAGACAAAAAGGGCCCTTGTAAAATGCAGACCAGGCTACACCCAGCAGCTTATGCTCTTCAAACATATTCTCTAAATACTTCCTCATGACATTTCAAATGTCCCTTTAATTTTACTGCTGAGGAAATCAGAATTATGGCTCACACTGTATAAGAGAGCATCGAAAAGTTTGCGGACAAAAATTGAATGAAAAGATAATGTTCTTTTTCTCCAAACTTTTTGAAGCCCTGTTATACACACTCGTGTAGAATTTGCTAGTTCATCTATGTAGACTACCTGGCAGAGAGGTAGGCACTCAACAACCCTTCCTGGTCTGGCCTCAGGGCAGTTACCGGAGGAGTTCAGGATGGGGAGGGGTGGCTACAGCAGGACTCGCCCCACAGATGCTGGGAGAAAAGCTTTCCTTGTTTGTCCCTCATGGAGCCCTCATGGAGGCTGTCTCTTGGTCTGTGAGGATACCACTAATGCTGGATGAGGACCTGCCCTGCTCCACTAAGGCCTGGTGCTCACTGGTAACATCCTCAAAGATCCTACTTCCAAACAAAGTCTTAATACGTACCGAGAGTGAGGACCTTGATGTACCTCTTGGTACAGAATTCAGTCCACATCATGGGGTGTCCATCAAACCTGATACCCACCACCTCCCAAGACCTGGTAAACACTAAGGAACTTTTCAGATGTTCCCTACACTCCCCGGCCACAATGGGGCAGCCATTTCTCTTCCCCCCCACCACCCCCCCGAAAGAAAACCTATATTTTCATATTTGCAGACATCTCTCCTGCCTCATTATCTGCCTCCTCAACTAGTGAGACCTCCCTGACATGAAGTTGATTGTGACTCATAGCCACCTGAGGGTCCCCTCTGTACTCACACAGACTTCACAGTTCACAACCCTACACTTCCCCATCAGGAAGGCTTGGCTTCTTTTAAACTGTCAATGATTTCCTAAATTTGGCAATTGCATGATTAAACAAATGTAAATCGGTCTCTGTGCTGAAAAACTCCTCGGAGCTGTTAGAAGGTTGATGGGTGTTGATCAAACCCCAGATGTCCATGTTGTTGCTGGAACTATCTCATGTGACTCATGCCCCGTATAACTCTCTTAGGGGAACATTGACTATGGAAGTCCAGACCAGCCAAAAAAGGAGTCTTAACAGCAAAAATGTCACATCACTGCTCTTTGTGGTCTGTCACTGACGTCACTGTGCTTGTCCGGGTATTCAGGAGTCTCTGAGCTGTTTAAAAAGAAAGAAAGAAAGAAAGATTAATTCTCTTGGTTGGAGGTTTTGGTCTACACAGAGGTGCCTCAGAAGAAAGGCCTGGCAATATCAACCCTTGAAAACCCTCAGGGGCACCTTCTGCTCTGACACAGTTGGGTGGGTATCAGTCAGGCAGACTAGTATACTAGCATGTATACGACTAGCATAATGGCAACTAGTTCTTCACACTGGGCTCATCCCTTTTGCAGTGCTCACAGTCTGTTCCAACAGTGAGCAGGTAGGAATTCGTGGTTGTTTGTGAAAGCGAGCAAATTGAGGACCCCTTTAAAATATACTTAAACCTTGCTGAGTTTTAACCACACACAGGGGCTTTATGCACACAGAACAACTCCCTGTAGCTCCTGCTCTACCTAGTTTCTGGAAACACATTGATCTTTATTATAGAATATTCATTGGTTTTATGGTTGTTTTGGGTCCTTTGTTTTATCTTTTATTTTGTTTCTGCTACAGCATGTTAGTTTATCCCTCTCCCTGACCCCAGTAGACTTTGTTTCTCCTGTCCTGCTAAGCTCTTGTCTGAAGCTTCATTCAGTGCCTTTCTGAAATGACTAGAATAAAGCCAGGGGGCAAACCTGCCATTAGCATCACCAAGGGCCCTCATGGTGCTGTGTGGAAGAGCTCCACTGCCAACCTGAAGCTGGGCAGTTCAAACCTATTATCTGCTCCATGGGAGGAAACCGTGATTGTTTGCTTTCCAGAAAGGTGATAGCTTGGGAAATCCTGTGGGGGTGGTTCTACCTTGTCCTCTTGGGTGACTGTGAGTCAAAACTGACTGACAGCAGTGAGTTTAGGTTCATATATCAGTTCTAGGGGGTCATTTGAGAGGTGGGCTTTTTTAAACTTACTGTACATCCGATTTCATCTCAGATCATGTCTTCTCACTGTCACCAGGCATGTGCTAGTTGTCTAGGTTGGAAGTTCTGTGGGAGCAGGGCCTGGGCCTGTCTCTTACATTTAGATCACCTCTTTCTCCCTCCCTTCACATTATTTACTGAGTATGCACAATATGCCAAGCATTGCCTGTGCCCAGTGAAAACACAAATGAACAAGCTTGACAAAAACCACAAAGTGTGTGATGCACCAGCACAACTGGGGGAAGTCCTTTAGACTGGTTTGTCTGAAAAGGTTTTGTTAGTTCTGAAGGATATGGTGTCTCATTGTACATGCCTCAGTGCCTGACACACAGTTAGCCACTCAATAAAAGGTAATTTTGTTGCTTCGAAGGAAGACTTGCCGTCTACTTCTACAGAAAGAATGGATGAAACTATAGAAGAGGTGTGTGTATATGTATATGTACATACACATATTCCAATAATAATATGGATATTTCCTATAATTAGTGAGCTCTAACTCTGTGCCCAGCACAGTAATGGGCACATTGCTCAAAATAATAGTTCATTTCCTCTCTACCTTACCTTTCTCCTCATTACTAATTCAACTCTTGCCATCAATTCAATTCTCACCCTTAGTAACCCTGCAGAACAGGGCAGAACTGTCCCTGTGGATTTCTAAAACTCTACTCTTTATGGGAGGAGAAAGTCTCTTCTTTCTCTGTTAGAGCCACTGGTGGTGTCAAAAGGCTGATCTGTGCCACTAGGGCTCCTTTGTCAGGACTCATCTTCATCCCATGAAGAGTTTGGTGAAGCTTCCTCAGGTGAAGTAGAGGTCTTTGGGCAGTGTCATGCTTGGCTGCTAACCAAAATTTGAGCCCAATCAGGAACCTTGGAAGAAAAGCTTTGCAGTCTGCTTCTAAACAATCGGCCATTGAAAATTGGACAGAGCACAGTTCTGCTCTGACTCACCATAAATCTGCGCTGACTGGCTGGATGGAGATTTGATACTAAGACCTGGCGGGGTAATGGTTAAGCCTTTTCTAGAAGCCAAACTGTCAGTATTTGAGGTCATCAGCCATCACCTGGGAGGTCATAATTATGACTGCCTTGGAAACCTCATGAGACAGTTCTCCTGTGCCTTGCAGGGTCCCTGTGCATCAGCACTGACTGGACGGCAGTAGGTTTGGGTTTTGAATGTTGGATATTAAATTTTTGGATATTGAAGAAGCTGAAAGGAGAAGTGTAAGGAGAGTTGCCATTGAATATCAGGCCATACTCTAGGGCAGCGATGCTCACATTTTAGTACATTAGGATATCCTGTAGGGCTTATTAGAATGCATATTTGCCAAACTGCATCTTTCGTATTCTGTTTTGCAACCTGATTTTTGCTTTCCCAATAGGTTCCCAGATGTTGCTGTTTCAGTAGTTGCACTTTGAGAACTACTGACCTCTATTTCCACCCATCCACCCACCCACCCATCCACCCACCCATCCACCCATCCATCCATCCATCCATCATCTTCCATTATTTTGATTGCTCACCAGATTGAGAGAAGTCAGAAGCCCCTAGGTTGTTGTTCAGTGGCGAAGGAGGGGGGCAAATTTCCTGGTGGTCCCCATCCCCTCAGGGCGCCTCCCCTCTCTGATGACGGTGCTTATTCTGTGTAGTGGATCTCCTACTTCCAGCAGAAAACAACAAAAACCCTACCAACAAGCATGGCATCTCAGAGTCATGGGGAAGCCATATTAGGAAAGAAGAAAGGCTTTTTATCGTCCTCATTCTGTGATTAAATAGAATGTGTTCTCAGATCCTCTCTTTAGCATGGAAAAGGAAAATAAAGTAGATCCTGGGTGTACATTAAAAGGTTTCATTTGGATTCAAAAGAGTCAAGAGCTGTAGGTCCCATTTGGGGAATGTTGAAGTTCATCCTAGATTCTGCCCCTTCTTCATTGAGGAGTCTTGACAGGTAGTGGAACGGAGGTGGTGGCACCTCAGTTTCCTTCTCTTTGAAGGGGGGCTAACCATGGTACCACCTCTCAGGTTTGTGGGGTTCCAATGAGATCTGATTGAGCATTCGGTGTAGTGCCCGGCAGTAACAGGTACTCAGTAAGATGAGTTTGAAGAGAAAAGAAAGGAAAAGAAATGGAATGAAAAGTTTCATATAATTGCTCTTTCCGTAATTAAAAATGCATCCTTCTGAAACCAAGGGACGTTTAACAATTGTACACACAAACAAAAGAAAACCATAGAATGGTTGTCTGTGGTGAGGGAAAGGATGAGAGAAGGAAGAAGCATAAAAAGAAGTATATTCTCCACAAATAAATAAAGCCAAGTAAGAGAAGAGAAGCTTTCTTCTGAAATAGATTTGTTTTGCTTGGGAAACTCCATTGCAATGTACTAATTTACAAAAGGGAGTATTTTGTATGTTCCCAGTAAAGCAATAGCATCAAACACGTATTACTCTGTCAACTATTTGTGGCACTCTCTTATGGGACATTTTATGTACCAGTCCTCACAGGGGCTCTGTTAATGTCTCCATGTTGCAAAGGAGCAAACTGGGGCCCAGGCAGTCAGTCTCAAGGGTAGCATTAGGACAAGACTGCACTTACTGGTTCAGTGGTGCAAAACCTACCAGGGACTCCTGCCCAACACTGATAGAACAGCACAGGGACTTCCCGAAAGGCTTTGCTCTTATGTAGTCCTCCCTTTGGTGCTGTGCTGAGAGTCTCTGACTCAGTTAAACCATGAGGTCACAAGGTGATTCAATGCCTTCAGGAAACTCAGTTAAATTTTGATAAACTTTATGAAAATCGAGAGCAATAATTAACTTCCTAACTGTTAATGTTAACATTCGAATCTCCTCGATCCAAGCCCAGCCTGTGTGAAACACATCGATGAGTAACCACAGTGGCAAGGTCTGGCTGGGTGTGATAGTTTAAAGTAACTCCAGTGTGAAGTTTAAAGCCATGTGACAATGAACACACTTACTACCCTATAAAATCAATTGATAAGGAAATGTCAAGAGGTTTTGGCTCAAGTTTTAAATAATGATACCATCTTAAAATTTGCAGTACTTTTTTTTTTTTTAAGGATTGGGTATTTATGAACACAGCTGGGATCTGAGTTGGAATTGCATATTTGTAGATTGTTTTGGGTAGTCTTGACATTTTCCCAAGGTTAAATCTTTCTATCTGTAAACGTGATGTATTATTGTTCCATTTATCTAGGTCTCTTTTGGTTTTTTTGTAATAGTGTTTTATAGTTTTCTATGTAAAATCTTTTGTTTCTCTGTTGAGGTTTTACCTTAGAGTTTCATCTTTTGGGTGACTATTGTAAATGGCATTGTTTTCTTGTTTACCTTTCAGAGCTTTCTCGTCCTCGGTATACTAGAATCCGTTGGATTTTTGTATCCTGACACACTACTCTATCTTTAAATTTTTTCCAACAGTTTTCTTGTTAAGTTTTTGAACACTTCTATCTGTATCATCTACACAGATGGGATTTTACTTGTTCTTTGCTAATTTGACTGCTTTGAATTTCTTTACCTTATACCTCTAAAGATTTTTCCAGCACAATGCTGAAAAATAATGGCAATAAGGGACATCTTTGCCTGGTTCCCCTTTTCAAGGGGAATGCTTTAAGTTTATATTTATAGAGAGTAATGTTGGCTGCTGGGTATATATATGGCTTTTATTGTGTTGAGGAATTTCCCTTTGATTCCCATTTTGTTGAGGGTTTTTTATCAGGAATAGGTGTTGGAGCTTGTTAAATGATTTTTTAGTCTGTTGATATTATATCTTTTTGCTATTTATGCAATGAGTTGAATTTACTCATGAGTTGAATCATGCAGGCATACCTGATATGAATCCCACGTGATATACATCGGTATGCACACACAATCAAACATAATGAAAAAATACAAACAATGGAAAATAAACTAGATGACTGGGGCCTCCTGAAAATTAGAAGCATTGTACATAAAATATATATGTATGTATATAGAATATTATATCAATATAAATGCTGTCATAATTTTGTTTGCAATATTTGCTTCCATGTTCATGAGGGTTACCAGTTTATAATTTTAATTTTCAGTGATGTTTCTCTACGGTGTCGGCATTATACTCGTTTCATAAAATGAATTAGGAAGTGACCCATTCTTGTGATCCTCTGAAATCGCTTGAGTGGAATCTGTTGAATCAGTCCTCGGAGGGTTCACTAGAACTCCCCATGGAAGCCTTTGGAGCAGAGAACGTTCCTTTTAATGATCTGTTTAGTCAGTTAGTTTGTTACGGTTTTGTTTAGGTTTTCTACTTCTGTCTATGTCCGTTTATAAAGATAGTGTATTTCTGGAAATTTGCCCATTCCTACTAAATCTTCACATTTGTTGTACAGTCACTCCCACTACTTGTTCTGCTACTAACTTTTTAATTTCATTTTGCTCTGTTGTGTTATCACCCGTGTTGTTTCTTACTGGTGATGTTTGCGCGTTCTCCTTTTTCTTATTAGATTTTTCATTGTTTTGTGGATTTTGTGAATCCTTTCAAAGAGCCATATTCTGTCTTGCTCTATCTTTTTCTGTTTAATTTATCTTGGGCTCTAATCTGTGTTATTCCTTGTCTTCTGGTGACTACAGACACATTTTATTGCCCTTTTTTATTTGTCGAGATACTGGGTTAGGGTGGTTTTTTTTTAGTCGTTCTTTTTAGATATGTGGTTTATTGTTAAAAATTGCCCTCAGAACACTGCTTTTACAGTACCCCAAAGATTTTGCTGTGGTGTATTCATTCTTATTTCATTCAAGGAATTTTTTACTTTCATGTAAGTGATTTTCAAGCAAGGTATCATTGAATTGCCATGCATTTGATTTTTTTCCCCCTTGAACTTTCTATTGGTGATTTTCAATTTTATAGTATTGGGATCTGAGAAGATGCTTTCTGCTATCTTCTCGATTAAAAAATATAGTGTATATTGAAGCTGTTTTTGATCTAAAATGTTGTCTATCCTGCAGAATGCTCCATGTGCACTGGAAAGGGATGTGTTATTGTAGGGTGGAGTGCTCTGTTTATGGCCCTTAAGTCAAGTTAGTTGTGCTGTGTTAGTTCTGTGTCTTTGCTGAATATCTCTCTAGATATTTGTCCTGTTCTTTAAGTGTTAAAGTCTCCTGTTACTATTAAGCTGTCTCTGTCTTTCAACTCTGTAAGAGTTTACTGTATTTTCAAGTGCTTTCATGGATATATAGACAGTTATTATGGTGTGTCCTCTTGTTCATTAGACTACCCATCTTTATGTCTCATAGTGAATTGTTTTTTAATTTTATATATTTCTATTGTCATGGGTATGCTACATTTTTCCATTTTATATATGACTCCAGTTTTGTTTTTGCAGCCCAGGTGTGTATCTCATAAACAGTGTTGGTGGGTCCCGTTTTCTTATTCATTCTCCTCATCTCTTGACTAAAGCATCTAATTCAATTGCACTTAGTGTCATGACTGATCTTTATGGATCAGCTGCTTTCATGTCGCTGCTTGTGTGAGTGAGAGTGTAGAAGGAGCCCTGGTAGCAGAGTGGGTTACAAATTGGACGCAGTTTAAAGCCCCAGTCACCCTGCAGGAGAGAGATGAGGCATTTTACTCCCACGGGGAATTACGTCTCACAAACCCACAGACGCAGTTCTAGCCTGCTACTGAGGGGCAGGATGAGCTGGACTCAATTTGACAGCAGTTCATCGTCTTTGTTCTTTTGGTGTGTATATGTGTCTGTAGTGTTGCTGCTTTCTGTACTCCATATAATTTTCTGTGCTGAGTGCATCTTGTTTGTGAGTTTTCCTCTTATTATCTTCATTTCTGTTGTTTTAGTGTTGATGAAATCTTTATGATTTTCCTGTTTTTCACTCTGATGAGGTTGATTCATTTCCTTTGTAGTAACCCTGCCCTTTTATTAATTTCTTCCCAAGTTTACAACAGTGCGTCCTATCTTGAAAACTGCTTAACTCCCTCTTCATCTGAAATTTCGGCAATTACACTGTTCCGTCTTGCAATTGTCCTCATTGACAACTGGTAGCTTGGGTTTCTGGTTTTCAGTCATGGGCTTGATTGACTTTGGATGCTTCTAGGTCTGAGTGATCTGACTGTGTATGAGATCAAGTCGTTGGACATCATGTTGTTGGCCTCGCGAGAGGGAGAATAGCAGGCTTACCACACGCACAGAGTTCGCCTGGAAACCACAGGGGTAGCTCCTCGGCCCGCAAGGGTCACTCTGATTCAGGACCGGCTGCATAGCTCTGCGCTCGTTGGTCTGTACAAAAACTCCCATAAGAATTTCTTGTAAGCTTGGCTTGTTCTTTCAGATTCCCTTAATGCCTCCTTATCTGGAAATACCCCAATTTCACTGTTACACTTAAGAGGCTGTTTTGTTGGACATGAGACCATTTTGCTAAGCATTTGATTCTCCATCGACACTTTTTTTCCTTTCAAAGTTTTATTTTGTCATTTCATTGCATTTTTTAAAAATCATTTTATCGGGACTTGTACAACTCTTATCACAATCCATACATAAATTGAATCAGGCATATTTGTACATATGTTGTCCTCATTCTTTTCTAGACATTTACTTTCTATTGAGCCCTTGGTATCAGCTCTTTCAAAATTTCCCCCTCCCCCCCCCATAACCTGCTGATAGGCTATATGTTGTTATTATTTTCATCTCTCATATCAACCATTGTCCCTCTTCCCCCATGTTTTCTTCTGTTTTTCCCCTGTAGAGGGGTGTATGGTTATGTGTCGATCATTGCAACCAGTTTCTTCTTTCCTCTTTCTCCCTTCCTCTCCTCCCTATCCTTCTGGTATCACTATTCCTACTCTTGTTTCTGGATTCTGTGTGTCGTGAACCCCTATCGCTTTCTGTATCTGTGTATATGTCCCGGTCTAGTCTAGGGTCATAGTAGTGGGGTGGGGGTGGGGTGAGGAAGCGTCAAGGAACCAGAGGAATGTAGTGTGGTTCTTCGATGCTTTACTGCACCCTGGTGATTCATCCCTCCCCTGTGGCCACTCTGTGGGGAAATTGTTCCACTGTCACTGATGGGCTTTGGATCTCTGCTCCAGCCCCCTCATTCTCAACAATATGCCTTTGTTTGTTATGTGTCTGCTGATGCCTATTACCCAGTCCCTGTGACTCCTTATGATCACATTGGCAGTGTGCTTCTTCCATGTGGACTTGTTGCTTCACTGCTGAAAAGCGACTTGTGTAACTTCAAGCCTTTAAGACTCCGGGCACCATCTTCCTTCTTCACCATTGCATTTTTGCCTAAATTTGAGTTTTGTTGTAATGGTTCCCCACGGTAAGTAACTTCTCATTTTTTCTCAAGTTACTTTCAAGATTCTGTCTTTGTCATTTGTTTTGGAAAGTTTGATTATAATATATCTTTGTGACTTTTTTTGGCATATATCCTATTTGAGTTTTGTTCAGTGTCTTGAATGCGTACATTCTCAACATTCTTTTTTTTTTTTTTTTTTTTGTGGGCATCACTGCCTCTGGTGGTCATGGGCGCTACCCAGCCGCTGCTGGATTTGAACTGCCAAGCCTGCAGGCTGCAGTTCCGCACTCAACCACTTACGCCACCGGGGCTCAGCCCCTTCAACACTCTTAATGTTAGAGAAATTTTCTTCCAACAACTCTTTTTCAGTTTTCTCTGCTCTTTTTTCTTTTTTACATCCTGTTCTGAAATTTCAATTATCCATAAGTTATGCCTCTCGATGGTGTCCCACATGATTCTTAGTCTCTCTTTGAACTTTTTTGGTTATTTTTCTGAAAATTATTCAGCAGATTCATTTTGAAAGACTTGTCTATAAGCTTACTAATTTGACTTTCTCTTGATTTAATCCTATTCTGTTGTGTTTTGAATGCATTATTTATTTCTGAAATCATAGTGTTAATTTCCTGAATTTCTAATTGCTGTTTTTGAATGGTTTCTAATTTTTTAAATATACTTGCCATTGTGTTCTTGTATTATTGCCTGAATTCTTTTAAAGTTTATTTGGTGTTTCCCTTGGTTTCATCAACCTATCTCTTAATCCATGGAAAAGTCTAAATGCCATTCTTTGAATTCCTTATCAAGAAGTAGCAATGTCTTTTCTTTCTGAGGAAGGTATTCTGGTTTGATATAATGGTCACTTTTTTAGAATATTCTTTTTTCTTTTCAAGTGCATTGAAATTGTTGTCTTTCAGGTCATATGACATTGTCTAATTTTATTTTGCTTAATTGATGAGTATATTTCAGTGTGATCTTAGGCATGCATTACTAATCTCCATGTGGGTGTGATATAGAATGTGATCATATGTTTAATTTTCTTGTTTGCTCTTCTTATAGTACAGTTGTGGTGGGTTTGGTTGATGTTGGTTGATGATTGTCAATGACTAGGTGATACAGGAGTGGGTAATGGTCCTCGCCCTATAGATTCGGCTGCTTAAGAGGCATAGTCAATGCAGTTTCTGTCTCTTATATGGTGAAAAAAGAAAAAAAGAAAAGAACAGCCCAAACCAAAATAATGTCAGAGGAAAGTAGGCAAACAGCAGCAAGAAAAAGAATATAATAGCTACAGTGGGAAAAAAAGACAGGAAAGGAGAGGTAAAAGAGAAAACATTTAAAAATACAATGAATATATCTAGGAATAGAGAAAGAAAAACAAAAAATAAAGGAGAGAAAAAAGCTAAGAGAAAAATATGAAGAGATCAAAGAAAAGAGGAACAGAAGAAATGAAAGGCAAAAGTAAATCAGGAAAAAGATTTTTAAAATCAAAGGAAAGAAAATGTAAAACAAAAAGCAACAACAACAAAAAAATCCCCCCAAGAACAGAGAAAAACATGTGAGTCAGGGCATCCAATGTGAGTTGGCACTCTGCCAGCTAAGAAGTGTTTTGGCATTCTTGTTGGCCTATATGTTGTTTGAGTTCAGACCTGATCAGGAAGTCCTTTGTGCCAGCTCAGATGGTAGCTGAGGTCAAATTACTTGTTCCCAGAAGGAGTTCTTTCATGCCAAGAGGGCACCGGGAGTGGGGAAACTGAGGGTGGGGCAACAGGTTTTTAAGAGTCAAGGAAGGCATGGCCAGGTACTAGGTCCTTTGTCTTCTTGATATAGTGGTTTTAAGTTGGGCAGCAGTTTAAAATCTACCAGTCAAAGTCACAAAGTAGTAATGATTTGTAAATTATCAAGAGTTTATCAGGGAGGGGAAATCGGGGAAAGAGAGGAAGAAGATGAGGAGCCGATGCCAAGGACTTAAATACAAAACATGTTATGAGAATGATGAGGGCAATGGAAATGCAAATGTGCTTGACACACAATGGATCTATATATGGAGTGGGATAAGAGTTGTTTGAGCCCCCAATAAAAGAATTAAAAACAAAGAAAGGGTTAAATTCTTGGAAACTCATAGGGGCAGTTCTACCCTGTCTTACAGGGTCACTGTGACTCAGAATTGATTCTGTTGCAGGGAGCTTAACTTGGCTTTTGTGCTAATGAAGGGAAAATTTGCACACCTCCAGATGAGGGGTGCTGCATGGCTCCCAGCTCAGGCAGCACAGGAGCTGCATGATGTGGGGGCTGTCACCAGCTGCTGGGTGGGTGGCTCTGACTATAAAAAGGCTGTGGAAGAATAGGGGAGGATCCAACTTTTCTGTGAGCAGCCAGCAGTGGGCCAGCTATCTTGATGGAATGCAGCTTGTGCAAGTTGAAGATGACCACAGGATTTCAGACTAGGTGACAGTTTACCCATCTGTCCCCCCTTTTACAGCTTCTGTCACCTTCTGTTCCTAGACAATGTTCAGATCACTTGTCAGTTCTTTCCTCTGGAGCTCCGGGTTCCAGGATTAGCATCTGTATCTGTCCCATTTCCTTTCTCTTGTATTTGTTGTAGAGGGTCAGTGTAGCATAGCATATCTGCTTGGTTTGACATCTTGCGGGAAGTTCCTCTGTGTGGTTTTCAGTGGCTGACTTCAGATGTACATTATCATACTTTCTTTTTCAAGGTACCTTTGGTGGACTTGTACATCTGACTTTAGTAGCTGAACATGTTAACTAACCATTTGCAATACCTATGAACTCCAGAATTCCTACTACTACCTAGTAGGTCTATTCCTAAATGCAAGGTGGTTTCAAAACGTTTGTGGGAAAATGAAATTTAATAGATACAGAAATTTTCCCAGGAACTTTTTGAAGCCCCATTGCATATGCCCTTGAAAAATGAAAATGTATGTACACACTGGAACTTCTACACTAGAAGTGGAGAACGCTTTTTCTGCCAAGGGTTCTTTGAATATTGATAACATCATTTGTAGGCCATACTGTAAAAACAAACACTGAAGTAACTCACCTCTAATGTGATGGTTGATAACTGCAAGTCAGCGGTTCAAAAGCACCAGCTGCTCCCCAGGAGAAAAACAAAAGTGACCGTCTTAGAAACCCACAGGGCAGTTCCACCTTGCCCTACAGAGCCACTACGACTCTGTGGATCAACTGGACAGCAGTGGATTTGGTTTTTGGAATGTGATGGTTGGGACCAATTCTCTTTGATGGATTGAGTGATGTTAGCTGATATTGATGATTTGGGGGACCTTATACGGCTGACCAACTGGGTGTTCTGCATTTATATAAATATTTATGGTAGTATATTATAGTTGCTAAAAAGCTGAAGCAACCCACATCCCCAACAATTGAGTAAATCTACAAAATGTAGCATTACCTGTATTACTTAGCAATAAACAAGATGAAACGAAACATACATACTACAATATTGATGTACATTGAAAACATTGAATGTGACTTCTTTAGTGAAAGAAGTCAGAAAAAGGCAATATGTTTTATTATCACTTCATTTATATAAAAGTCAGAGTAGGCAAATCCAAACAGACAGAAAATAGTTTAATGGCTTCCAGGATCTGGGAAAAAGGTAAATAAAAATCAAATTCTAATGGATAAGGAATTTCTTTTTGGGTGGTGAAATATTTTAAAGGTTAGGTCAATGGCAGTGACTACACATTTCAATGAGATATGAAAAACCACTAAATTGTACATTTCGAGAGGGTGAATTTTTTATGGTGTACAGTTATTTCTTCATAAAATGTTACTTAAAGAAGAAATGTCGACTTGTGTTGGTGGGGGAGCAAGAATGCACAGACTAGTTTAGTTGTACGTTCTGCTCTTTGTAAGGGTGACATGTCAATGTGTACTTCCTTCTGATAGTGCCACAAGTAAACTGATACTGCAGATCTGAGACACTCGCCCAGAGTCTGTGTGCTGAAAGATCACCACAGAGGTCCGTGGCAGACTTTCTTCGCATTCTACTAGTGTGTGTTCCTGTGGTGGAAATCACCACCTGTTCCCACAACAGCTCGTCCGAGGCAAGCAAGTTGAATAGATGGATAAGTTAGAATTCATCTTTTCCCTGATATCCAGTAAAAACACACATGCACATGTTGTTCTTTTGTCAATTTGCATCTATAACTGTGATCCTTTTTTAAAAGTTCAATTCCAAATTGCTTGTTGAAATGCTTAGTACTAGAAAGCAGTTGGCTGAGTTAGGTCAATAAGCATGATTCTATTCTAGTTCATTAGAGCAGAGGTCAGGTGCTTAAGAGTCAAGGAAGGGTGACACACCAGAAGACAACAAATGAGTCATTTGATTCCTGCCAGTCATTCCCATGCTAACCAAAAAAAGTATACTGGGTTGTATTTTGGTACACAGACTGCTAGGGAATGAAATAACTTCCAGTATATCACATTTTGCATGCTTTTTTTTCTCTAAGAAATTGACTTTTTGGGGTGTGGGGGAGGCGGTAATTAATGCTTTACTTTCTTCAACTTTGTTATTTAAATACATGCGTCTTACTTCCAATTCAATGCCTTGATTCCCTCCGGCCAAGTCAGTCCTCTCTGATAATTCTGATGATACAGTTTCTCCCTTTCAATTCATCCAAAGAATCATTCTGTACAGCATTTCTGCAGTGGGTTTATGTTTATTTATTTGTCTTACTGCATGTATATTTTTCTCTTAGTAAACTCAGTCAATTAAATAAAAATATTTACAGAAGACTTCTGAGATTGTTTACTCTTCACCAAATAAGTGACATGTTTTCTTAAAGCATTAAAAAAAGGTCCACGTTCAACAACTTGGCTTCCTTACGTACACCTGTTGTGAAACGCACATCAGTGTCTTCTGGAAAAGATTCACAGAGTGCTCGCTTCTCCCCACCCAGTTCAGAATCAGGTTTAAAATTGTAAGCCAAACAGTACGCCCACTGCAGCTGCAACTCTCGAAGCACCTTGCTTAGTGCCAAGAGCCTAAGATCGCAGGAGGGCTGTCCAAACTGCTCCATCGGTGGCAAGCCTTCATGCTTGCCTCTGTATGGCTTTAGACAAATCACTCAACCTCTTTGAGACTGATTGTCAGCTTTAAAGTGAAGGTAATTGTTTTGGTATGCAAGAAATATGTTTTCTTTTTTAATGTTTATGGAGACAGAGTACCACTTCTCACACTTGTGGAGCTTGTGGCAGTGGTCACACAGCCTACCTCACAGTTAGCAATGGACATCCCCATTCCTCCCCCAAAAGTTAAGTTTTTGAGCCACCACCCCAACAAGCCATTCCTATTGTTTCATCAGGTTTGAGGGGGACTTGCTGGCTGCCGTTTTGCACATGCTTCCAGGTGTTGCTGCCTGTGCTCCCAGGCTCCACCCCACACTTTTGAGCAGCAGGATGGTATTGAACCAAGAGAGGAGGGAGGGATTGAAACACCCGCAGCAAATCTGACCATGTAAACTGTGGACTCTACTGCCCAGCTTCATGGAGTTTAATCACTTCCTCCCCTGACTTGAAATATATTAAGGTATCGAACTGCAGTCTATCCGTATAACTTCCAATATTCCAGTGATGAAGGAATAGAATAGGATCCGCTGCCATGCATTTTTTTAGTTCCCTGTATCATCTGGTAGCGTGCCCACCTCTCAGACTTCTTTTTATCTATCTCATCGAATTCCTGGGGGGGGGGGAGGAAACATCTGCATTTCCATTCTGCAGAGCACCACAGCTGCATGATTGGCCCAAACTGTGCCTACAGCAAAGAAGAAAGAACCGCTCAGCTCACAGTTCAGCTTCTCTTAGCAAACGAGAAGGATCATATGTTATTGTTTCCCTAGCTTTCAGTGAGCATCTCTAGAAGCTTTTCAGGGAAGCTAACACCAAGTAAGCAAGTCCTGCGAGTAAAGATTGTTTCACTTATGGAATCCACTGGGTGTCGAAGCTGATTTCGTATGCAATCTGACTACAGAGCCGTCTTTTTCAGATGTGTCCCGTTAGAGTCTTCGTGTGAAATAGATGTGGCTTGGAATGTCATCTGTGCCGTTGTTTTGTCACAGAGCCCCACAACGACCACAGTAAAGACAAGAGGAAAACCAGGATGGGAAAATGGGGAGGAGGAAGGAGTCACCTGGCCGAGGACGTGGCAGTGTTAGAAAGCAGCTTAGCAGCAAAGGCCTTCTCTGCCTGCGGGAACAAGACAGAGGATGCGGGGGAAAAGAGGACGCACAGGAGAGCCAAGCGTTTTGTATCCTATCCACGGTTTGTCGAAGTGATGGTGGTGGCAGACAGTAAGATGGTTGCATACCACGGAGCAAACCTTCAACACTATATTTTAACCTTAATGTCAATTGTAAGTACATTCAAAAGAAGGGGACATTTCAGGTCTCTAAGTGTGCAGGATCACTCGGGGCTGCACCGATTCAGGCATGACAGTGCAATTTCAGAGGAAAACACCTTGGAGTTTAAATCTGTCTGAAAGAATCCACTTTTGTCTAAAAACCGCGTCCTGTGAATTTTACAAAGAGACCTTAAATAAATATTGGTTGAATGAGTGATAATTCACAACTACAAAAATGTGTAAATCCCATAAATGTTGCAAGAAGTAGAGTTCATTCAACATAAGAAGTGAGTGAATTGCTTATGGCTTGCACGGGCATTCGCAATTAACTTTGACACGTTTATCTTGGTTGCAGGTAGCCTCTATCTATAAAGACTCAAGTATTGGAAATTTAATTAATATTGTTATTGTGAACTTAGTTTTCATTCATAATGAACAGGTAATAAAGTTTTTTCTTCTTCTCCTCACTGTATCCAAAATGGCATGCATGTCCTATCGGTGTTGATGTAACCGACTACCAAATTCCTTTTGCATTTAGGATGGCCCTGCTATGGCTTCTAATGCTCACACGATACTAAAAAAATTTTGCCAGTGGCAACATTCCAATATGTATGGCAGTAGTATCCAGCATGATACAGCTGTTCTTGTAACGAGGTATGTGGCGTTCTTATTGCTCAAATAGTTTTGTTTCTGGTCAAGGTGATGGTGTGGGGGGTCATATTTTCCTGAGACCCTGCTTTAGAGTTTCTTTACCTAGGCACTATCATCATTTGGGGCCAGACAATTCTTTAGGGTGAAGGGTCTACCTGTGCATCTGGTCTTACCCATGGTTTGCCAGTGACACCCCAAACTGCCAACTGTGACAGCCAACCGTGTTTTAATTGTCCCTGACAGTAAGGGTTTGGGCAGAGTCACCCCTGATCGAGAACCATCAGCTCACGAGGACCAGGGAGGTCATCGTGTTATGCAGATCTGAAGATCCAGGCTCCTTCTAAAAAGTGCAGCTGCTGTTCAGGTTTACTGATTGGTGCCATGCAGGACCTGAGTTCAGCATTTTCACCTTTTGAGATTTCACAAGAAGCTATAAATAGGAATACTTCTGGAAATGTAGGCTCTCCTGATTGTGATATATGGCAACTAAGCTAACAAAGACTGAAAAACATTACCAGATATCAAGAGGTATTTAGGCTTCATTGAAAGGATCATGGTATTTTCTGTGAACTTTTTGAAGTCCCTTGAATCTCTAGTTGGCCAAGTCTAATCTGGTTACAAACCACTACTCTCATATGAAGCTCCTGTGAAAGAGAAAGCCTTCCCAGGAGAGTTCTCAAAGATTCTTAAAAACTGGATTCACTCGTCCAAAGTCTTTGGGAAAGTTCTGGTTGGAAAGATTTCTGAGTCAGGATACCCCCAACCGATGCCCTACGTCTACCCTGCAACTGCTTCTTAATATAGCTTTCAATTCGCCAACTTTTTTTTTTTTAGTTGAGAATCCCTGGTCTTGTTAGTTTACTCTTTGTATCGCCCCTCCTTGAAATGCATGCTGTTGTGAATGCCTGGAAGACGTTGTTTGTTGATGTTGACATTTCCTCTTTGGTGACCCCAAGGCTCTAAGTCTGTTTTCCTTTCAGACAGGATATCTGCAGAACTCAGGACAAATGTGATACCTTAGGTGAGTCTGTTGTGTGTATCTCCTGTGATTGACACAATTTGATGCATGTTCTTATTCCAAGCCACAATTGCTGTTTAAAGTAAATCTTTGTATGTTTCTACCTTTGCTTTCCTTCTACTAGGTCTTGCCGAACTGGGAACCGTTTGTGATCCCCAGAGAAGCTGTTCCATTTGTGAAGATAATGGACTGAGTACTGCTTTTACATTAGCCCATGAGCTGGGCCATGTGTACGTTTCCTTTGAATATCTTTACTTCATTCAGGTTGACCCAAACTAGCTTCTTCACATTAGTGAGCTTCTCCATGAAATGAAAGAGCAAACAGCCCTTTCTGCATCACGGTCAGGTTTATAGGGTTGTAAGGCTTTGAACCTAATCAGGAAGCATTATTTGACTTGAGAAAATTGAATCAATGCATACCAATATTCATTATCCGTAGCTCATCCATGTCTCCTTTGGTCTAACTGCTCAGATTTCCTTTGCAAGGTGTCATGTTCTCCTCTTCAGCTGCAAACTGCAGGGATGGGCTTCCCTACCCTTTTTATGGAAGTAGAACATGTGTAGGCTAGGAGCTCTTCATGGATGAAGCATCTTTGCTCAAAAAGAGTGTCTTCCAACATCGGCTAGGCCTTGAGAGTTTCATTGCTCCAAATTATTTCTGATCCTAGTTATGCAGGCTTATAGTTCACACATTTAGAATCTGGAACCCCTAATATCCCTCTTTCAGGGACGAGAATGGACAGAGGTATGGAGAAATGCATCTTAGGGAGCCACTCTGTGTGATTTATAGAGTAATGGTATCATTTTCTAACCCTGGCCAACAAGTGTCTGCTCAGCACAAAATTGACTTTTCCATTGTTGTTCTTCGGAATGGTGTGCATTTACTAGAAATTATCCCTACCCATGATCTGCATAGATTTCTTTCTAGAATGAGTAAAATGCATGTACTGTCCCCTTTTGAAATAATATGCTTAAAAGATGCTTTCAGCTGAATACATGTGCGTATCAGTTTGTATATCTCATGATAACTTTTCAGAGCTGGCATTAGCTAATAAGCCACCATGTCCCTTCAGTAAATAGTCTTTAAAGGCACCTTATGTGCAGTGTGCTGTGCGTGGCAAGTAAAGTGAAATATTTATAAACAGATAACTAACTCCGTACCACATACCTTTTGGAGGTGTATTTCAAGACATACTCTACGAGCATGATTCTCTTCCTCTGTGGAAACGTTGTGCAGATGTCTAATAGTGAACACATAAAAGAGACATGGTTTTCAGTTAAGTTGGGATCTCAAAAAGACCACACCCACTGGCATCGAGTTGATTCCAACACATCACCACCCTGCAGGACAGGGCGGAACTGCCCCTGTTGGGTTCCAAGACTGTGCACCTGTGCCTGCAGTCAGCCGCACCTTTCTCCTGGGCGGCTTTCAAATTGCCGACCTTCTGCTCGGCAGCCCACTGAGTCACCAGGGCTCCTTGTGTCACACCAGCCTTCTTAAGCAGCAGCTTCTCTGACTTTTTGGCTTATGAGGCTACCTGGTAGAAATAAAGAGCTCAATTTGAAAAGCAGTGGTCTAGTTAACATTTGATAAAGTCTAAGGCGCCTGACACAACTTCCATGACATTTTGTTGTTTGCTTTGCCTCAGGGCAACCCCGGGTGACAGAGTAGAGTTGCCTCCATGGCGTGTTTTATTTAGGCTGTAATCTTTACAGAAAAGACCGGCTGGGGCAGTGGTTGAGTACTTGGTTGCTAACTAAAAGGCTCATGATCCAAACCTACCAGTTCTCCGATAGAAGAAAAGCACTGGCTTTCGGCTCCTGAAGAGACTGCAGCCCACGAAGTCCTAGAGGACAGTGCCCTGCATGGTCTTTGGGAACCCCCATTGACTCATGTCAGAGAACAGCAGCTTTGAGCTCCAGGTCTTGGAGATTTGCTGGGTGGTTTTTTCTGTCAACCTCTAAATTAACAGGTGACACTTACCAATTATGCCACCAGGCCTCCTTCCATGAAAACAATCTGTGCAAAATAATGTGATAATCAAACAATTTCAAAAGGTACTTTATCGTTTGACCTGCGGCTTAGAGGCAAAAGACTCAATCAGATAAAACTCAAACTGAACCAAATTCACTGCCACTGAGTCTGTGCTGGCTCACAGCGACCCTGTGGCCTGGAACTTCCGCCTCTGGGTTTCGGAGACGGTGACGCTTTATGGGAGTAGAAAGACTCTTTTTACTCCCTTGGAGCAGCTGTGGTTTCCAACTGCTATCAGCCACGCAGTCAGCAGCGCTGTGCGTAACGACTATCCCACCAGGCCACCTCACGAACACATAGGCTCTGAGAAGTCCTGCATTAGATAGACGAACTGATTTTTGTTCAGCATGTATACACACTTACTTTAAAAGGATCTTTGTGGAATTTTCAGTATTCTTGTGTTATATAAAATCTAGTTGCTTCCTTTAGCATTTTAAATAGAGGATGAGATTTGGCCGTAAAGCGAGTGGGATTTCAATAGGGGAGTTTTTTATGTCCTGTGGAATAGGGTGAGAAAAGTTACAGAGATAGGAATGTGTTCAAAGAGCAGAATTTATTTGATTACCAGATCGACAATTCTGCCAATATGTGGCTAGGAAGAAACACACTATTTCAAGAAACATAAGTAGTTTCCTCTTCATGGTTTTTTCCAGAGGTGTGTGTGTTAGCTTTTAGGCAGCCAATCTTTAATCTGTGGGTGTTTTTAAGCAAACTGCAAACTTTGGCCAAACAGACTCAACCATAGAGCAATATCAATGGGTAGTAACAGTGCCCTCTCCTCTCCTAAAGACACACAAAAAGCCATAGAGTTAACATTGTTCTGGGAGCTTTTTATATTATCCCTTTTCATCTTTGTAAGAATCCCACAAGGTAGAAAGTATTGGTTCCCTGTGTTTGACTAAGGCATATTAAAGAGTTAACTTGTAGCACTTGACCCTTTATCACCTTATCAAAAGGCCCCGAGACAGAGATTGGCCTGGGAGGCAAACAATCTGGGTCTAGACTTAACTCCACATTCTCTTCATGGGGGCTCGTCATCCTGTGCTTTGCTTTCCTGTCTGTAGAATGGGAATAATACTTAGCACTGCGCCTCCCCGCTAGCCCCACCCCCTAGTCTACAAAGTGTGCATCGGGACAAAATGAAAAAGATGGTATATGTTGGTAAGTTAAACAAAAACCACAGGCTTGATGCCATTGGGCTGCGATCCACACAGTCAGCAGTTTGAAACCACCAGCATCTCTGCCAGAGAAAGGTCCAGTCTTGGGAGCCCACAGGGAGGTGCTGTGAGTCAGCTCTGACCTGATGGCACTGAGTTTGGTCTGTTGTTTTCTTTAACCCTTTAATGGATCATTTCTGGTTGGGGCACTGTCTCATTTTAAGGAAAGGTAATAGGAAATGTAATATGGTAATAAGAAATTCAAGAGCTATTGGAAGGGGAAATAAAGCAATTGGTCTTGTTGCATTTAGGTGCATAACTGGATGCTTCAGAAACAACTCCTCCCATTTTTGACCAGCTTCATAGACACATCTAAGAATTAGGAAGACTCAGGGAGGTAATTGAGTCTCTATGAAATACAGAAACCTTTACTCGTTATTGCTAACAAAACCCACAGAGCTTGTCTAATGGAAGGGGAACACATGGTATAGTGAACATAGAGATTGACAGCGATATCTCAGTTGTTAAATGAATCCAAGTTTAAATTTGCCACTATTAGAATAGCAGCGGTCGGACCAAAACGTTTGCTCGCTGTTCGTAACTTTGCTTGATGGTTGAACTGAAAATCTGACTTGAAAAAACCTGTGGGCCAAGAGAGAGTCACAAGTCCTTTCTCTCCTTGGAGTTGCAACTCCCTCAGTCTGAGGGACCCCCTTGCTCAGACAATATACAGTGCTGGTGTCATTCTGCTTTTTAATTAATATTTTTGCATGAAATATCATAATTATGGTTCCAAAGAAAGTTAGTGATACCAACAGTAAAGTTAAAAGAAAAACTGTTAAGAACTGCAATTCAGTTAAACACTAAGAAAACCATTGAGGGGGGTGAGCCCTGGAGGCATAAGCCATTGAGTGTGGGACTGCAGCCCGTGGGCTTGGCGGTTCAAATCCAGCGGCGGCTCTCAGGAGCAGCGTTGGGTAGCTCCCACGACCCTTAGAGGCAGTGATGCCCCCCCCACCTCCAAAAAAAGAAACCATTGAAAAACTTGAGTCTGGTTGTATCTTGTCTGATGTGGAGACTGACAACATGACTAAGTGTACATTATCAACATTGTTTTTTAAATGTGATTAAAATGACTAATGTAGCAAGAGGTGAAGTTGTTAACTAGGAAATATTATAGGCCATATTAAAAGGCTTGAAAAGTTACTTTGGATTTTGATAAGTCAGAAACAACTCGATAACAATAGCGCCTCGGAGACACTGATAGGGAAGAAGGCCAAAAGTCTCCATAATGAATTACACTCCCCCTCCCCCCAACATAAATTTGCAAATATAATTTTTAGACTTCAGAAACAATTACTTGGTTTTCCATGATTTCCTTTGGAAAAAAAAATATGGTCAGTTCTGGAACATCTTGGTGTTTGAACATGAATTTGGAACGAATTGAGCTCAATAACTGAGGAATCACCATAGATTCAAATCCTCACTTCCTCCAACCTGAGTAACTGTGTGACTTTGACCCAGTAATTAAACCTTTCCCACTCATGTGGCATTGTGGGTCACCAGCAGGGCAGCCCGTTGAACCCACCGACTACTCACTCCACAGGAGGAGTTGAGGTCCACTACTCCTGTGAAGATTTACAGTCTTGGAAATCCAAAGGGGCAGTTCTGCTCTGTCCGGACGGGTTGCCAGTGAATTGAAATCAACTTAATGGCAATGAGTTTTATGAGAATACTCCATTAGGCATGGGAAATAATAGCAGTATTTATTGGTTCCAAAAGGTGATTAAGTGAAGTCAGGCATCTAAAACCTTGAGTGCACTTCCTGGCTCATTGTGAGTAGAAACAAATTTTGACCATTATTATTTAGTAAGTGCTTAGTGGATGCTCATTATTAACTAAACCTTGTGTAGAGCAAACATACCTGTACTTGAGTGAAAACACTCCGTTTACATGGTGCAGTAGACTGGACTTATCAACTATGAAGGGAACCTTGGTGGTGTAGGGGGTTCCACATTGGGCTGCTACTCAGAATGTCAGCAGTTCAAAACCACCCCTTCAGAGAAAGTGAGACTTCCTCATCACATAAGGATGCATAGTCGGAAACTCACAAGAGCAGTCCTTCTACATTTTGCACGATCACTGTCAGTTGAAATTGACTCAATTGCACTGAATTTGGGGGTTTATATTTTTTGCGTATGATGTGGTGGTACTAAGCATCCGGTTATAAACCATGGAGAAACTAAGATTTTCATGTTTTGCTTGGGTTGAGGCTACTGTCGTAGGTACTACTTGGGCTCTGCTGCCAGAAACTAGAACCTCGGGCTTTCTTTTAAGAAAATGGACTTTCAGACAGCAAGACAGCTAATATTCAGTGTAGAGGGTTTTTGTTGTTTGTTTGTTTGTTTGTTTCTTCATTTGTTGTGGTAGCAATCTATGGGCCTGCATTTGTTAAAGAATAAGAAAGCAAAACAGGAGAAGTCAGTGGAATAGACTTTATGGATTTTTCACCCCCATTCTTTTTTTTTTTTTATTGAAACGAATCTCCACTTTTCTGTTTGGCTCACTCATTTGAGGTAAACAGATGTACCTACTATCTTCATAAAATTGATTTTGACTCACAGCAGCCCTATCAGACAGAGTAGAATTGGCTTGTTGGACCTCTGAGATTGCAATTTTTATGGAAATATAGATGGCCTCATCTTCATTCCTGCAGAGGGACCGGGACCTTTGACTACCCTCTCAATTTGCAGGGAAGCGCTTCAACCCCTGTGTCTCCTGAACACTTTTTTCAAGCAGAACTAGTGAAGGGGAATCCCTCCCTAAATAACAAATTAATCTGAAGCATCAATTTTTGTGATGGAAGACAGTTATCCAAAGAGGATGATGATCCCTCTGAACTGGTTACCCAGTGAATAATTAACTGAGCTGAGCATGTGGGTCACTGAATTGCTGTTTCTGGCTTGAGGAGTACCTCCCATAATTTTTTTTTCCACTTCCTCGGGCCAAGCCAAGAATGGCAAATATGTGTTAATGCTGCTGCACTGTTCCCTCCCAGGCCCAAGAGCACACTGGCAATCCATCATGGCTTTCACTCGGGTGGGACCTAAGTTAGTTTAAGAATCATTTTTGTGGCAGTCTTTTCAGGAAGCCGGTACCATCAATTGGCATTGGCATGAATCATGAAGCCATTTGTCATCTCCGAGTTAAGCCAACTGAATTGACATGCCCCTGGTTCATGCCTGTAGCTTTCTTTAATAAGTTTCATTGAGCACAAACTTTGCATAACTTTTTAATGATATACTTACTTGGGTCTATTATTTGTCAGCCTGACCCAAAAAGGAGGAAATGCCAAGCCCCTAAGTGAGTCTCTTATTAGAAAGCTTTGAGCTTCACATTTTTTGACCCCTGAATGACCCCTTTAATTCATAGTACTATCACCTGAGAAAATATTTTTCCCTTTTATTTATTATTTTTAAAATAGTTTCACTGGCATGTATTTCACACATCATACAATTTGATTAGAATTCAGTCATCTTAAGGAGTTGTGCAATCAACACCACAGTTTCTGAACATTTTCTTCTCACGCTCCTGATTATGAGTGCCCCACTTCCCCCATCCTCCCTTGTCATGTCCCAGGGTAATTATTAAGCTAGTTATATTCGCTATAGATTTACCTCTCATGGATTTCATATAACCTGCCAAATTCTTGACTCTTTAAGTTGGTCTTCAACAGCTTATTAGGAATTTCAAGTATTGTATTCCAACATGAACAGCATCACGTTCAAAGCCTATGAAAGTCAAAAAAATACCTTTAACCCAAATGAGCCCTGGCCTCATTTTTATTTAAAAGATACAATGCATAAAACTGGGTGATAGTTCTGTTTTATTCTCTGTTCCATCTTTATGCAGTAAATATTTGGATTTTCTGCTCACTGTTATTCAGCTTCTTACCCAAACTGCAGTAACCAGTTATTATTATATTTCTTCTTTGACAAATACATTCTCGAGGCAGTTGTAATAGCATGGTTCCTTGATGTTTATTGACATTCTCATCATTGTTTCATTGGCTGCAGGCTTAACATGCCTCACGATGACAACAAAAAATGCAAGGAAGAAGGAGTGAAGAGTCCTCAGTATGTCATGGCTTCAACATTGAACTTCTATACCAACCCCTGGATATGGTCAAAATGTAGTCGGAAATATATCACGGAGTTCTTGGAGTAAGACTTGAACTTTCTTTTGGCACAGGTTTCTACTCTGCCCTGCATGTCGTGAGCATGTGGGAGGCAAGCAGGCTTTTGAGTTGTTATTTTTGTTGACATTCCTTAGTGGAGGGGAAGAAGGGGAAAAAACTTTCTGGCATCTCTGCTGTTTATATCCTGGCCAGAATTTAGAAGATTCTCCATTAAGCTCCAGAAAGGCTTGGGGTCTTAAAGAGAACATGTGCATCCTTCTGTATTTGGGGGGAAAGCTTCGAAATATGTTCTGCCTTGAGGGAGAGAGCATGAATGTGATCCATAATGCAAACTACACATATTTCTGTGATTCTAGCTTAGTAATTTTGGCTTGGAAAGAAGTGGAGGCATGAGATGATCCAAAGAAGGTTATGTGGGAAGATAAGAATCACAGCAGAACCCCAGACTCTTGTTGAATTGGGACTACATTCTCTCTTTCTCTCTCCTCTCTCTTCTCCACCATCTCTCCCTCCCACTTTATTCTCTCTCTCCTCTTTTTCTTTCTTGTCTTTTCTTATTTTGTTTTTCAAGCTTCCTGCCAAGCTGCTTGAAGATCCAATTACATTAGACAGTGTCCCTGTGTCACAGATTTATTGCCCTCCTCTCCCTGAGGAACCAAAGGTTAAGTGGTTTTTCCAAGGTCCCTCAGTGTATGTTTCTGCACCCACAGGGAAGAAAGGGTCCGTTGAATTGGACTCACTGGGTGTGATTCTCCCAGGGAGGTGATTACAGGAAAGGGAAAGGACTAGATGGTTGCTGCTGCTGTTCTCAGTCAGATGGCGTAAGGTGTTTTCTTTCTCCGCATCATTGATTCGCTCACTTACCCATCTATTCAACAAACAGTTACTAACCACCTGTTGCTAAAGACAACACTCCATGCTTGGAGGAAAACTGCTTTGCCCCTAAGAAGTTTACAGTCAGAATGGAAAGATAGTAAAAAATAAACATGTGTGATGAATGTTGTAACAGAAACATAATAGATACATGTGATAAATATAATAGATGTATAACATAAACAGCATATGTGTGCATACACATTACAATGTATCATACATATTACACATATATGTTCTATAATATAGAGCATTGTTATATATTATGTTATGTTACACAATATAACAGATTGTGTATAACATACCATATATACTGGAGTATAAGCCGAGGCATCTAATTCTACCACAAAAATATGGGGGGCTTTTTTGGCATAAAAAATGTACTGAAGACTGAGCCCTGGTGGCCTAGTGGTTGTGCGCGGGACTGTGGCCCACTGGGACGGAGGTTCAATTCCAACAGTGGGGCTGGGCCTCCTACTCCCACCACCGGAGAGCAGTGATGCCAAAAAAAAAAAAAATGTACTGAAAAAACTCAGCTTATAATCCAGTATATATAGTACATAACATACAATACAGATAATTCAATATATGTGATAATGTTAAATGTAATACATATATGCATGCATATAACAAATAAAATAAATACATAACATGTACATGTGATAATACTATAACATACGTTATATATCTATACTACTGAATGTATGCATACTTCAAACAAGTACACACAAATATCTTACCTTCCCTTTCTTTTTTTGGGGGGGTGGGGTGCATCACTGCCCTCTGCTGGTTGTGGGAGCTACCCAGTACTGCTCCTGAGAGCTGCCACTGGATTTGAACCGCCAAGACTGCGGGCCATAGTCCCGCACTCAATCACTTACTCCACGGGGGTTCAGTCCCCCTTCCTTTTTTTAACTTAACTTTAGATGACTAACTTAACCTAAAAATAAAACACATAAAAACGAACTACGATTCAAATGGCAGAATGGCCTTCCCATTCACCCGGATCCCTGACCGGCAGTGCTGTAACTGCTCTGGTCTTCTCCGATTCCCTGCCTTCTGCAGCTCTGGACGTGGCGACTGCTTGCTCAATGAACCAGAATCCAGGCCCTACCCTCTGCCTCGCCAACTGCCAGGCCTTCTTTACAACGTGAATAAACAATGTGAATTGGCCTTCGGACCAGGTCATCAAGTATGCCCGTTTATGGTAAGTGATCGGAGCTGTTTCGTAAATTGATTCTGCATTTGCTTTGTTTTAATTTGTTAATTCCCCTTTGGAGTCTTGAGATACTATGAACCACGCAAGGAGAAATCAAGACTAGTGCGGTGGCTCTTAATGCGAATGATGTTGTCTATGATGAACAGTCATCGCTCGGAGTCAAATGATCCGTCGCCTGCACTTTCTCATTCCACTCTGGTGACATCCCCCTTGGGGGATGTCATTGCTGCTGTCATTGTAGAAGTGTGAGGCTCAGAGAGGACAGTTGTAAAGCTCACAACAGCAGAGCTCCGTCTTCTCTCCTTGTCTTATTTCCTCCCCTTTGATTTGTCCCGGTGACCTCTCTTAAAGGGGCTCTCATAAAGTAATTCATGAAACAAGCCTGTTTCTCTCTTTCAAGTTATCAAGGCAATGTCCTCTGACCCATCTGAGAAAGTCATTTCCATGGTAGCTCTGTGGGAAGTGGACATGTGAGCGTCAATGTCCATATCTGAGGTTTTTAGACCAGGGGCGCAAGCCCTGGGTAACTGGCTGCTTGAGAGGAGACCATTGCCTTTCCAGTGGTCCCATTTCATCCCTTGGAAGTTTGTTTGCATGTTTGGTTGGTTGGTTTACTGGCACAGACTTTGGATACAGCAAGGAGAACAGGGAAGTTCAATGATTCCATGGAAAAAGATAAAAATGCTATCCTAATTTATTATAGTGTTACTGATGATACTGATGATAGAAAAAATTAGAAGCCATCCATTCAAACATTTTACAAATAAATAATTAAAATTATATATTCATTTTGTGGAATATTAATGTAAGATGTACACACTTGGAAATGCTTCTGAGAAAGTTTTAAGCTCAAATAAGAAGATAAAAAATTGTTTGGGACAAATAATGCTTAATACAATGGATGGATGGATGGATTGTGTTGAGTTGTACAAGCCCCCAATTAAAAAATGTTTGGAACATGAAAAAAATTGTTTTGGAAAGTATATTCTTGCTTAAATTCAGGGAAAAGACTTGAGGAAAGAATAAGTGCTTGTGACACACTTTTCTCTTTTTTCAAAAAATGAAATTTCTGAACCTTCTGCATTTTCTATAATGGGCATAACTACTTTAATAAATACTAAAAAATATTTTAAAACAACCTAAAATAGAGGTGAAGTGTATCAAGTTGTGTGAATATTAAAAATATCGTGTTGAAAGGGGGAAAAATACAAAATGCAGAAGACACATCTATGTGATACTCTCTGAGCCAAGTTGAAATGCATGCCACACAATGCCGTATGTTACTGGTAGATGAAAATTCTTTGCGGTAAAAGCAATAGGGATGCTGACAGGATGGATGTTGTTCAGGACAGTGGTCATCTCTGGGAGGAAGCAAGCATGCAAACAAACCCCAAGGGAAGTGGTGAGGTTCAAGACCCATACCCAAGGGCCCTTTGCTGGGTCTGCACAGCTTTGTTTCTTTGCCTGGCTGGTGGGTCTGATGTCAACTTCTGTAGCATGTGTGCCAAACGCACCACACAATCATTTGTCCCTTTTTTCCTCTGACAAGAACTGGACAAAGTTGTAAGAAGAAGTGAAATAGAATTATAATACAACCTTATGTGGCTTAATGAGGAAAAACAGGAGCCCTGACGATTCAATGGCTAAACACGTGGCTGCTAACCAAAAGGGCAGCTGTTCAAGCCCAGCAGCCACTCTCCAGGAGAAAGTGGGGCCTCTGTGGTGCTCAGGATTGCACCTCAGAAGCCCTGTGGGCAGTTCTGCTCTGTCCTGGAGGGCTCCTGGGAGGGGACTCCATTGGAAACCCACGGGATTCGTTTTCATTTGCAGTTGGAAAAAACAAAAACTCGTCTGAGGGTCCAGTCGGGCTTGAATGCATATGCAGCTTCCACGAGTGATAACTGTGCATGCTCCTTCATGTTCTCGAGCCCCCACTTTCTCATCTGAAATATGGGGAGTGGTTGCTGAGGAAATAATTTCTCCCTGGCATAGAGATGCATCTGATAGCGACTCTCTATTGCTTCGAATATTTAATCAATTGTACCCCAAAAAGGAAAGAAGAAAGAAAAATGTCCCTTCCAGCTAGTAGTGTATCATTGTCAGGTCACCAGATGAAAAGCCAACCCCACCTTGTTCGATATGTTCTGCATCTCATTGTGGTTTCCTTGTCATTCCACTGACTTAAGCAGAAGCAATGTAAGCGGCTCTGGTGCAATAACGTGGATGGGGCGCAAAAAAGCTGCCAGACTCAGCACCTGCCCTGGGCTGATGGGACAGAATGTGAACCTGGAAAGGCAAGTAACTCTGCACCCCAATCTGCCTCACCCCAAAGTGTGCAAAAATACGCAAGATTTTGATGGTATGATCGGTCTCCTTTATTTATAAGCTACATATGTTAGCATATGTATTCATATTGAAGCATACGGTCATCTTACTGTTGAAAACTGAGTCAGCTTACAGCTTCATTGCCTTATTTATAGAAATCCTCTTTAATTAAATTTTGGAACCCCCAATGTGCTTTTCAATGTGTGGGTAAATTTAATACGGATCTGTAGGGTCTTTTTACTTCTCTTTGTTTCGGAAAGCATTAACTAAGTTGGCAGAGCACCTTCGAGTCAAGGAAATATAGAGGCTGTGGACCTACCAGGTTCACTAGGAGGACACTGGGCTTCTCCCCACTTGCCTTGTTTCTTTTTAGGAGCTATGATGTCACCTGGGACGTAGCCAAATCTAAATCTTAATGAACTGGTTATAATGATTCCACTTCTTTGTTGATAACTAAAGTTCTGTTACCTGCATGAACCAAAGTTATATGTGACTGCTCTAACTCGGTGTCCACCTGAAGCAAACATGATAACGTGTCAGTGATGTCATTGTCATCATCATCATCATCATCATCATCATCATCATCATCAGTAGTGGCAGCAGCAGTATTGCTTCAAGTTTTGGCTTGCAAACAGTTATAGATCTAAACTTCACTTTCAAATTTTCCATATGGAAAATTGCATTCCTCTCACTTGCCAATGATGATATTCCTTGGATTATATTCTGGAGTCTCTCTTCTTCCTTATGTGTAGTTTTCTTTTTTCCCTTGTTTTCTCATTTCCATGTTGCTGATATTTGGCATCCTCCATTTCCTTTCCTGCACTTGTAGAATCTGAAGTGTTCAGGATGTTTCTGTGGAAGGGAGCTTGGGATGTCACTTTTCCTTCCCTGATGTTATAGCCGAAGGGCTGAGAAGAATGAAGGGCATGCCTGTACTCACTCAAATTATTGGGGCAGAGCCACCCCATACCTCATACCTCAGCACTCCTCGCTTCCCACAGCCTCTGGAATCAGCTGGAAGGGACAGCAGAGGGCCATGATATGGACACTGCTCAAGCACACCGAGCTCTTGAGTTTCGAGACTGGTGCTTTCATTGTCTACTTCTTGGGTAAAGTGACCAGATTTTAAGCGGGACACCATTGACTTCACTGGGTGATTCTTGATTTAAAATTTGGTCTATAGAAAGCAACAAAAATTTTCATAGAATACAAAAATAGTATTATAATATTTTTTAAAATTTTAAACACTGCAGGATGTTTTTAAATTGTTAAAAAGTGGAATGTCTGGTCACTTTATTCTTGGGTTACCCTAGAGTTATATGAGCAAGCAGGTATGAACATTACTTGAAAAACAGAGAGTCCAATATCAAAGTAAAAGATTATAGTGAAGCACACTTTTGAACTTAAGTTGGAAACAAAGCTCATGATCTAATTTCACAATGACTAGGATGTCAGCAGTTGGGAATCAGCTTCCCCTAGTAACAACGTCACAAAAATACAGGACAGACATAGACATTATAGTGCCTGAAGTTTTCATTGGCTTAAATTGGAGGGGAAGTGTGTGCAGTTCTTCAAAAAATTCATAGAAAAAAGGTCATTATCTTTTCATTCCATTTTCCCATGGGTTTTTTTTAAGTCCCCTTGTGTAGCTAGACAGACAGACATCTCCTTGACCAACACATAAATTGTGTATTTCTGTGCAATATTACAGGAGCCCTGGTGGTGTGGTGGACTATAGATTGATTTGCTAAGCACAAGGTCAATTACTTCCAACACACTCCTTGTGCTCTGCACAAGAAGGACGAAACTGTCTGTTCCCGTGAAGATTTTACCTCTGAACTGCAAAGGGGCCTGTAGGGTCTCCATGGTGTAGAACTCGATGGCAGTGAGTTTGGTTCTGGTTTGGTACAATGTTTCACTTAATGTGTTGTTACTCAGAGCATCACAGGCCTGAAAGGACTACAGCTCTAGGGTTTCCATGGTGGAAACCATGGATTCATTGATAATGAATACAACACATTCTTACAATATTTGGATTTGACCTTTAAATACAAAGACCCCAACAGGTGCTACCAATTGATGAGCGATACCAAGAGATGCCAATACACCTGGTTGACAACCTGGCCAAGAGTTATATTACTCTGTTACTTAAACAATAGCTGTTTGGTCTCAACAACAACAAAAGACACTATATTTTCAGCCCTAGGCACCCACCACCCTATCTATCATTGACAAGTATTGTTGCCAGAAAAACCACAGCAAAGCAGAATTGTCAATAATATGATGAAGTAAATGACTTATAGTCAGTAAAATGATTATCAGTGAATGGCTACCAAGAGTTGCATAAACATTAAAAAAATAAATAAAAACAGTTGCTATCAAGTCAGTTCTGACCCACGATGACCCTTGTGTGTTGAGTAAAATCATGATCCATGGACTTTCTGATGACTGAGTTTTCCAAAGTGGATCAATCCCTGGACCTGTCCTCCCCGACACCTCCAAGAGAATTCTGATAACCCAACCCCGGGATTGTTGGCAAAGCATGCAATCATTTGTGCCTGCAAGGACAACAGGCTTAGCAATAGCAGATGGTATATTTGTTTTTACCTGACCTTGCAAAATATGTATTTTTAAAAGTTAATAATAAATATGCCGCCAAACCAGAATTTGTTAAAATCTGTATTGTGAGTTCTACTTCCAGGCTGCCCATGGAACTGCAGTCTGCTATATGCTTGGACAGCACAGTAGTGTTTACCTTTCCATTGCAATACTAGGAAAGAGCAGTCTGTGATCAAAGCCCAAGGCTCTTTGAAGTTATCTACCTTTACTTTTTCCAAGTGTTTTCCAGTGTAGTCCAGCCAATGTGGAATACAGAACTCGGAGGCCTTCTCTGGTGTTTTTGTTAACCCTCTGCTGTTGCAGGGTAGTCTTATCCCATCCGAGGGAGGGGGCGAATGAAGAGGACCTTCAGAAGACCCTTCCAGGTGTGCTGGGATTCATCAAGGCACCAGGCTTAAAGGCGTGCCAAAGGCCAGATTTAAGACTAAAGAAGCAACTATGCTGACAAAATAATAGCAGTATTTTTAGTTATGTTTTAGAAACGTAGCCAGGTCTAACAACTCTTGTTAAGCATGAACATACGAGAGGGTGCCCCCTCCCCACCAAAAAAAAACCCGGAATTCTTTTTCTCTAAGTTATACATTTAATTTTTTTAAAACAAAACAACCTTATGCCTTCAAAGTACTCTCCATTACTCTTGATTTATTTGTCCAATGTAAGATTCCATTCTTGGAAATATTTTTCAAACCCATCTGTTCATGTGCGTCTTCATCCATGGAACAAAACGAAGTCACATGGAGCGAGGTGAGGTGAGTAAGGTGCGTGGGGCAAGAGCGGCATGCTGTTTTGAGCCAAAACCTGAGACGGCTGCATGAGCAGGTGAATTGTCATGGTGGCAGTACCCCATCTTCTACAAATCAGGCTTTTTTTTGTTACACTCCATTATATAATCTCTTCAGAACCTCTAAATAGAAAATTTGAAAAGAAAAAAGAAAGAAAATTTGATTAACAGTCTGACATGGTGGAACAAACTCCAATGTACTGCAAGTCAACATTTTCATCCTTGGGAAGTTGACCGATGTCCAGAATGTGGTTTGCCATCAATTGACATTTCATCTTTTTTGAAATAAGAAAACCACTTGTACACTTGAGTTTTCCCCATGGTGCTGCCCTTGTAAGCTGTGTTCCACATCAAACAGATTCTGTGGCATTTTTCCAGCACAGGAAACAAAAGTTTACAGCTGTTCTCCTCAATCAGCCATCACAAAAACCAAGGTTCCAATGAACCTGTTTTCATGAAGAAATCCACTGTGACCAGAGAGAGCCTTCCCAGGTGACGCCACTAGGTGCACGGACTCAGAGAGTGTTGCTAGATGCTCGACTGGCAGAGAGAAAATGCCTACCAGAAGAGCAATCCCCAGGGGAGCTTTTTCCCATTGTTGGTTTTTTGTTTTTGTTTCTTGGGGGTATACCCCTCATAAATATGTTTATAAATAAGGAGTATGCATTTTACAAATACTAATAATAGTGACTATGTTGGTATAGAAATTCTGGTGGTTTTCTGTTATGTTTTCATAAAACTGGTGCTACAGTTATGTCTGTATACCATAAAATTTGGACTTCTTTTGCCATCTGTGTTTTTCCCTTGTCCTCTGCTTTCTACCCTCCCCCAGCAGTAGTTCATCTTGGGCTGCTGACACAGTGCTATTTTGACGAATGCCTCACTAGTGTCTCTTTATTTTCTCCTTTCTCTTATGAAGTACATTTACATTTTCATTTTAACCTTGTTTGTGAGTCTGAGTTTGATACTTTGTTTTAAGCCTCTTTGGGGTCAAAATCAACCCTTTGGACTCCTCTTAGCATTTTAACAAAAGGTGCATTTATGTAGAACAGCCGTGCCCATTTTTAAGAAAGACTGAATATATTTTGGTTCCAGCTTCAACATTCACCCAATGCTTTGTTATGATGTAATGACTGTTTCAGTATCTAATTATTGTTTGTTCAATTTGTCTGCTACAAGATTATCTTGGCCAACAGGTATTTGCCAAACGGCCACATTTCCAGTCTCTATCACCTCAGGCACTTTCCTTATTCCTTCTTCTGAACACCCACTCGTGGTCATGCAGTAAGAAATGTTTCATTTGAAGGTCGTGTCCTAAGTGTTTTCTAAAGGAAAACAGGACAATGATAAACTTGGGTCCTGCTTAATGACAATGATCATCCCTTTGGAGTGTGGTCATGTATGAAGATAGCATCTACAGAACAGAAAGATAAAGAGTCTTAAGCCTGAGGTGGTAAGAGGAGGATGGAAAGGCATTTCAAGGCAGCTTCTCATTATTCAAATCCATGAATAGTCATAGGAATTTTCACCTTACTCTGTAGAATTAATAAAATGTGTATCTATCAGCAAGATTTGAGGGCTGGATTTGAGGGCTGGATCAGATCTGACCTCAATTATATATCAGAAATTTTGTCTGGAAGAGATTCAATTACAGCAGTGTCAGCAAACTGAATCTCTCTCTCTCTCTCTCTCTCTCTCTCTCTTTCTCTCTCTCGCTCTCTCTCTCACATACACACACAATGTAATGCAGAGATAGAGATAGATAGGTTAGGGATACTATAGAAGCTTCAAAGACTCATGAGGGGCTCAGGTCCCTAACTTTTCTTCTACAGTACCCTATGCAAATAACCTCTTCCTCAAGGTCATCAAGTGATTCCTGAAGCTCAAGTTTTCCAGTCTGATTTCCAGGCAGGATGAATTCAAAGGGAAAGGAACAAAAGATTTAATGGATCTTTCCCATGATCCTGCCCGGTAAATTCTTTAACCACCCTTACCTGCAGAGGATGTTGGGAAAATATAGATTCTGTTATCAAGGGTGAAGGAACAGGACACTAGGATGGGCAGCCTGGAATCTGAGCCTTAGCAAACCATCTCGTTGATTTCACTTTTATTTTCAACTCCAGTCTTTATGTAGATGTTAAAAATGGTGCCAGTTTGCTAACCACTGAGAGACAGCTGGTGCTCTTCACTTCATCTCTGTGTTTCCAACAGAGCACCTATGGATGTGTGGTATTACTCTCTCTGGGACTCCATTTTCTCTTCTGTAGAAATAAAATTGACAATAGTATCTGTTTCATAGGTTGACTGTGAGGGTTAAGAAAATTAACATAGGAATTGGTGTAAAGGCAGCAAAGAATTGTTGCCATTGTTATTATAGTTATTGTTTAAGTTGGTCTGCATGTGTGCTAAGCTTTGGATACATTGTCTCACATGGCACTCAAGACTGCCTTGGCAGCTAGTGCCCCATCTTTTTTCAGCAGTGGAGACAGAGGTTAGTGCTTTGCCCATCATCAGAGAGTTACTGGTGTGTGGAAGAATCCCTGCACATCTGACTACAGAGCTTGGCTCCCCCAACCTGCACCCTCCGACCTGGTAGCCACTGGTCACGGGTCGCTGATGGGCATTGAAATGTACCTCTGAACCAAGACGTTTAATAAGTGCAAGAAAGTATAAAAACCCTTGAAAAAAACTCTTGCTAATTGGTTACGAGCTAAGTGAGTAAAATTTTAGATACATGGGGCTCAATAAAATATACTATTAAAAGTGGGTCTTACCTGCCTTCATACTTTCAAACGTGAGTACTGGAAAGATTTAAACTACCTATCTGGCTCAGTTTACCCTGGTTTGGATGGTGCGGCTGGCTGTTTCCATCAAGATTTACAGTCAGGGACACCCTAGATAGGGTCAATGTGCATCAGAATGGAGTCCTGTCCTGCAGGGCCACTGTAGGCCAGCACTGACTCGATGGCAGTGAATTATGCTAGATGACAGTGAGAAAAAAGAAGATTGCATAGCAGTGGGCTTGAGTGCTGCTCAAGCAATAGGTAGCTGCCTCACTGTCTATTTTATGTGCATATATTCTAAGAAATGCTTAAGATGACCATAAAGAAAGTTATCAAATGATTTCTAGGGAGTTTTGTGGTTAACTCCAGCCTCTGCCCAAATATATATACATACACATATATATGTATGTGTATGTGTGTATATATATATATATATATATATATATATATATATGGAGTTGCACTTGGGGTTCTACTGCAGAATACTTCCAGCCTCAGCCTAACGTCCCAGGGAAACTGTCAGATCCTCAGATGCTGTAGACTAATTGCAAGAAGGCCATGTAGAATAGAGTAAGGTTAATTGCATCCTGTAAGTACTGGTTCACCAAGCCTCTTGGGGGACCCACTGGTCCAAGGGAGACATTCACCTGCCTCTTCTTTCTCCAGTAATCTACTCCACCCCTGGCCAAGTGCGCTGCCGGGGTTCCGTCACCTCCCAGCCTCTCCCCCCAGGGACCGCGTCCTCCTCAGATACTTCACTGCTGCACCACCAGCTCTGCTTCAGAGAGCTGAGCCGCCCAGGCAACCCCCTCCTGCAAGTCCTGCTGCCACTCTCCCTTTGTCGGCTGCTCGGTGACCTCACCTTTGTGTCAGGCCTTCATGCCCCAACAATAGGAAAGCGTTGGAATGGACTTCTTGAAGCCCTCGTCCTGCCAAGGAGTTTTGTTTTTTAATATCATAGCCTTCTTTCTGCTCTGTGCTGGCAACTCTGAAACCATTAGTTACCCCAAGAGCTGTAAAGTTTAGGGCTCTTCTGTATTGCCCATCTTGTTTTCGTAGTACCCTGTGTGATTTCTGGGCATGAGTTTATAGGAATCATGAAATTGGTTTTTTCTTTCTCACTCTCCTCCTAAAGCTGGATTTTCAAATCCCTTGGGAGCAATGAAACTTTCTCTTTTACCATGCTTGTAACATCTCTAAGCCTCATTAATGAAGATTCACGTTGCAAATCCAATTAGTAACTCATTGAATCATTTTCTACAGCCCATTCCCACCGCTTACTCCCCCAGGTAAATTAATCTAGGCATTTGAAGCTGGCTGCCGGAGCAACCCATCTAGTCCCGAGCCATTCCATCATTGGCCAGTTTATTCAAGGCAGGGCCATAAAAACACAGCCTAAAATCCATAAGCATGCAATGAAAATCACCACAATTTCCATTATTCATATAGATCAGCGGTTCTCAACCTGTGGGTTGCAACCCTTTTGGAGGTTGAATAACCCTTTCACAGCGGTCACCCAACACATAATAATAGCTAAATGACAGTTGTGAAGTAGCAATGAAAATAATTTTATGGTTTGGGGGCACTACAACAGAAGGAACTGTATTAAAGAGCGGCATTAGGAAGCTTGAGGACCACTAGTGTAGATGATGAATGTGCAGCACCAAGCTCTCCCTCACTGTTCCCCTTATTAAATACAGCACTGCAAGTTTGGATTTTGTGTTCCCAAAGAACCGGAGGTCCTTGCCACCGATGGATCCTGGGGAAGGTGGAGTCACTTTGGAACCTGCTCAAGAACTTGTGGAGGGGGGATCAAGTCAGCTGTTCGAGAGTGCAACCGGCCTGAGTAAGTCCTGGAGTGTGCCTCAGACTGGTGGGGTGGGGTGGGGGGTTGTGAAAGGAGCAACTCCAAACAGGGATCATTCATCTGCAGGCTCATGGAAAGCACTGCGCAAGTTAGACAGGTGCGCCACCTACAGCACACATAGCCACCCGCTTTACTTCTCCCAAAAACCACTGGTGGAAGTTGTGTCTACCCAAGTGGGTTTTTCTCCATATTTTGTACTCAGGACTGTCTCACTGCTCTGACCTGTGTTTGAAGAAGCACACTAATATTGTGAACATGTGCCAGGTTGCAAGGAATCACAGAAATTGGACACTTCCATCTGTAGATCAGTGGTCTCTTTTAGTTGATTGATGAAATACGCTCACAGATCTCCGAGGCTGCATTTGCAGTCTTCTGTGGGACCTGTGACCCTACGTTGGGACCATGTTTGGGAGTCAGTCTAGTTGTTTTCCATGGGGTGGACGCTTGGTTTGCAGATTGGGTGTCTTCTGCCTCTGGACTGGTTCTCACTCTGTGACCTGGATGCTCTCTACCAGCCCGACAAGGACTTTTGTCATTGTGTTTCTCCAGCAACTCATGCATTTGTTGGGGAGGGAGCGGTTGGCAAGCAGATTGAAGAATCACAGTTGTCATTCTGAGGCGTGACATCCGATCTTGATTGTGTACATTTTAAAGAGATGGGAAATTCACATCCAGGAAGCAAAAATCATAGTTCTCAGAAGCATAACACATAGATCTTTTACAGTCTGAAGCACCCAAGGGTCTCTATTGAGCAGGCTAGTTTCTGGGTGTGGCATGGGACCAATGATTTGTGAGAACCACCTTGACCTGGGATTATTTAAATTGATTTCACCCACCTGCACCAATTTCTGTTTAGCTGCTATGGTTAAAGACAGCAAACTCTGTTTTGGAGAGAAGTGAGCAGGGCAATCAGGAGGGAAGTGAACTTGTGCAATGTAAGAGGCCAGGTTAGAGACCGAAAGAAGGGGAAATATGCAGCTAGTATATAGTTTCCCACAAGTCAAGGGGCCTTTTCAAGTTACATAAGGAAAAATATGAATAGTGTGAACCAAAAGGAATGTAGGCTACCAGTTTGCAAGCCCTGTTCAAAATTGTTGTGTGATAATGTAAATCCCAGATAAAGATCAGTGAAGCTTATTTTTGTTTGCAATGCAATGTTTATTTCTTGCTTAATACTAGTCTCCATAGAGAATAGCTGAAAAACTATGCAACCTAGGCTATGTTTCTTATAACTAATACTGTAGCTATGGATATAAGCTAACAAACACCAGATTTTCTCTAAATCTTTTATATTTTCTCTTAGATTTAAAACATAGTACATACTTTTAAAAATTCAAATGGAGAAGTATATTATAAGAAATGTTTCTAACATCATTATTCCTAACCTGTGCACACTCTCCATAAGCGTAAGCATTAAAAAACGATTAGTAGTTGAAGGGAGACATTGGAAAGTGAAAGATATGACAAAATAATAATTTATGAATCATCAAGGACTCATGAGGGAGAGGGGAGCAGAGAGGGAGGAGAAAATGAGGAGCTGATACCAAATGCTGAAGTAGAAAGCACATGTTTTGAGAATGATGATGGCAACAAATGTACCAGTGTGCTTGACATACAATGGTCGCATGTATTGATTGTGATAACAGTTGTGTGAGTCCCCAAAATTGATTTTTATAAAGAAAAAATATGATTAGTTGTATATCTTCTCAGTTCCCCCCCACCTTAAGATTATATATGTCAAGTATAGGCCGAGGCATCAAATTTTACCACAATAAACTGGAGGACTTTTTCAGCATAAAAAATGGCTTATCCTCAAGTATATGCGGCAATATAAAGCAAACTTGCTCCCAGCAATATGGTCAGATGGGGGAGAACTGCCCCTCCCCCGGGAGTTTCTGAGACTGGGCCTCTACAGGGGAGGAGAAAGGGCCAGCTTTCATCTGTGGGGTAGCTGGTGACTTTGAACTGCCGACCTTTCACACGGAAGCCCACCATGCAGCCTCAACACCACAAGGGCTCCACTAGCTGAAATATATATGATATATGAACATATATTGTAAATGTGTGTTACATTGCATAATTATCATGCAGCTTACACCATATTAGGAAACTGCCAAAAGTTCATCAGGAAAAAGAAATCATTATTCTGTTCCATTTTCCACAAACTATTTGAAGCCCCTTTGAAGCAAATGTATATCTATGCATATGACATGGTGGCTGCCACAATGGGCTCAAACAGAGCTGGGAGTTAACACAGGACCCGGCAGTGCCCCTTTTGTTGTGCACTGACTGGGTCCCTATAAGTCGGAATTTAGTTGATGGCACCTAACTATAATATGTATACATATAATGCATATATATTTATGACCATATACACACTTATACATGTTTATGCACAGCTTGCTTTAGAATTTTAATTTTATATCCTAGTTCTTATTGAAGCTTTAAAATGAAATATTTTAAAAGTAGCTATGATCACGCCTTTAAGACTTTAAATGGTCTGTTGCTTATGTGAGCAAGATTCTTATTACAAAATACTAGTAAAGCTTTCATGTGCGTGTGGATATTGCAAACAGAGGCACTTTAGAATAATGGACTCAGATTATTCTATTCAAAAGGTGTATTTGGCTCTTTTTCTTTTTTTCCTCATAGCAACTCTAGAAGTGATGTGGGTGAAAGTGGAGAGGGGTAAGTCACTCCCTCGGTGAACTGGACCCGACAAAGGGACTCATCCCAGATAGCCATCTCAGGAGAAAAGGATCTGGTGCTTCAGCGTGAAGCCAAGATCCTCACATTCAGAACTTAAGGTCTGCTCAGTGAAGACCCCAGTGGGAGATGCTGGCCCTGGCTGTTGTCTATGGGAAGCTTTAAAACAAACCAGCCGGGCTGAGCCCCGGTGACGTAGTGGTTGTGCGCGGGACTGCGGCCCACTGGGACGGAGGTTCAATTCCAGCAGTGGGGCTGGGCCTCCTACTCCCACCACCGGAGAGCAGTGATGCTCGGGGAAAAAAAACAACAACAACAACAAAAAAAAAAACAGCCCTCTTGGTTGGGTGTCAGCTGTGACATTGTTTTTATTCAAAGTCAGCCCAGATGCATGCACTTCAGGGTGTCCCTGCCAACTGAGGCGGAGGCGGTCTCTGGATACTGAGGTTCCCATGGCACTGGAAGAGTTCATTTGAAAAGAGAGACTGAGGAAAGAGGAGGGCCCCAAACTCAGTGTCAAAGCATGCTCAGAGGACGTCACCCAGCAGATTGTTTACGATGTGGGGCACGGAAGTGCCAGCACTGCTCTCAAGGAGTCTGAGAGAGAATTCCCCGTGTGCTGGGCGATCCCTGCTCTCAGCACCATGAGCCCACGGACTGTCGACTTTAGATTCCAAGGCAAGTCTCTATGAAGAGCGCAGGGTGGTTTTATTTTTTCACAGATTTCTTGTGATTCAAGAAAGTATTTCTTTAACATCTGGACACACGGTGCTGTAATTTTAGTTGCTGCTCCTGTTTTTACATTTTCCTGAAAGCACACAAGTTGAAGGAGATGTGGACTCACCAAGCACGTGGGATCATGCTCGATTTGATTAGCCAGCTGGAGAAGCCACACACTTTCTGATTTTGGTCACAAACATGGGGGTCTGAGTCTCCACTCTCCCTTTAATGTTTTTTTTTTTTAATCTAGACTTGATTTGTGAAAGATTAACTTTCTGCTCCGTTAAGGTGATCGTGTATCGTGGTTTTCCAGGACAGTCCTAGTTGACACCTGTTGCTAGGAAAAAATCAGTGGAACAGTTGTCTTCTGTTGTGTTAGCTTCTGTGGCCTGCCCCGATGCAGCACAGCCCTAGGTAAAGCAGAACGAAACCACCTAATAGCCTCACAGTTGCTCACACGTTTGAGCTCATCGACGCAGCCACTGTGTCAGTCCATCCTGTGGAAGGCCCTCCTCTTTGTGCTGCCCGGCTACTTTACCAAGCACGATGTCCTTCTCCAGGGACTAGACTCTCCTGACAACACGTCCAAAGTTGCCTCCAACTCATTGCACTCTCCCCTGGGTATCAGAGTAGAATTAGGCTCTTGAAGTTTTCACTGGCTTTTTCTTTCTTTCTTTCTTTCTTAGATTTTTACTTCTCTTTTTCAGAAGTAGGTCTCTGGGCTTTTCTTGGTGTGAAGTGTCTCTGGGCAGACTCATACCTCTTAGTCAACAGCCCAAAGCATTAACTGTTTACCCTACTAATATGACAATTCTCCCTTTTCACTCTTAAGATATCTTTGACTGAACAATAAGCTAATGGCATGACCCCTAAGAAACAAGTAATAGAGTAAAACCTAAAATCAGTAGCACCACCACCATCCCAAGTACAGAAGCAAGAACTCAAAGATGCCTCATCACATCACACAGCACAGTCTACACTTGTTATTTTGTGCCCAGGAATTTGACTCCAGGCTTCCTAGTGACCAGACCTCATAGTTTATATAATTGCTAGGAGGCAACACAGTGAAAAATCATGCAAATTATTTAGGAAAAGCAAAGTAGCCTTTCACCATAATAACTTCTGATGTATTCCTTCAGTTAAAAGAATATTAAAGATCCACCTGCTTCATCTAGGAACACTTCTCTGTCACTAGGTCGTAAAGAATTGCCACGAGGTTTTCTTTAGACATTGAGTTAGGAGTGACTTGTTTAGAAGTCTTCAGAATTGGTTGCAGCAGGACAGCCGTTCACTAATGACAGAAAAAGGATGCTCAAACCATACACTGCACAATTATGGAAGACCACTAGTGGTTACCAGTTGAGGTCCCAAGGAGCCCTGATGGCATAGTAGGTTGCACATCGGCCTGTTAAGGTCAGCAGTTCGAAACCACCAGCCGTTCCTTGAGGGAAAGATGGAGCTTTCAACTCCCATAAAGAGTTAAGTCTAGAAAACCCACGGGAGCAGTTCTACTTGGATAGGGTGACTATTATGGGTTAGAATCCACTCAGTGGTGGTCAGTTTGGCTTGGGGTGGAAGTTAAGCTCCATGCTATACCATCTAATCTTTGAATATCCCTTCATCAGCCCCTCCACCTGGACATCAGACCTATATTAAAAAAAAAATCCTGTTAAGCACAGGAAGTACATTGCCTCTTAGGCAGCCTGTGGTACCTTCGGAAAACCTGCCCTTGTGCTAACCCAGGTAAACTTGCCCCAAGTTCATTCTAAACAAACAGAGAAGTTGTGACTTCTGCTCAAAGCCATTTGCAGACCAAAGTTTAGTTTTCCTTGAGGACAGAATGAACCTACAGTGACCTTCCCCCCCAATTCCTGCATAGCTCTGGCCACAGAAGGAATTTTCCTGTGTGTGGGGGGAGCAGGAGAGCAGGGGGCTAGTTTCAAGGGTGGGTAGTTGGGAGGTTTAAAAAGTTTATGGAGAAGTGGAATTAAAAGATAATAGAATCTTCCCACTAATTTTTGAAGTCCCTATGTATGTATGCACAGGCATGGTTGGGTAGCAGTTGCTTGACTGCCCTGAGGAGTTCCACTCATAGTAATTAATGCAGCCCTTTCCAGTTGACACACAACATTGTGTTAAAAAGGAACTTGGTAGTTGGAAAGTGTGGTTAATATTATTTTTTAAAGCTGCATTTCATATCATTTCCATCATTTGCTTACATGGAAAAAAATGTGCCTATCCAGCTGAATTCTTCAAATATAAAATGATTTTTTTCCATGATGGATGGTGCTTCAGAGGTGGCTGTACTCTTCCTTAGTACTCGGTATTTACCAGCCAGGCAGCGAGCTCGCTATCTAAAACTAAGAACCATGTATTTCAGAAGAGTAAGTTTTCAGTTATTGAAGTCATCCCAATAGTGAATTGAGAAATGATCTTTGTGTAAAATGCAATTAAAGTAACAGATGGTGGGTTGTCCAGGAAGAAGGCTGTCTTATGAGAAGACAGCATGGCCAGTTCTGGGGCTTTGGGTCTGGGAGGCCTGAGTTGATTTCTCCTCTGGCTTCCGGAACTCAACTCCCTCAGCTGTAAGACAAGTTCAGCCCACTGGTACAGTGTTTTCTAAAGAGGTTGATACTGTCCTGTGGGGGGGGGAGGGGGGGGCTGGAGTTATCCAGGGCCTCTGAAAACATATTTTACATCAGAAAGGCACTCTGCCCTAGTTCATTGTATGTTTGGCTGCTAACTGCAAGCCCAGCAGTTCAAAACCACTAGCTGGGCCATGGAAGAAAAATAGAGCTTTCTCCTTTTGTAAAGAGTTGCAGTCTTGGAAACTCAAAGGGGCGGTTCTATGCTGTCCTACGGTTCACTACAAGCTATCATCCACTGGGTGATAGGAGTGGGAGAGTAAGTGAGTGAGTGGATTGTGGGCTGTCACATGGACCTTTTTAATTGCTGGGGGTTCGCTGATATATGTGTAATTCTTTTTTCTCTGAAAAGCAGGTAATAGATCAAATAGCTTTGGGAACCTAGCTCCTCCGGGGAAAAAGACCTGGTCATCAGTTCAAGAGCAACTGATTGTAAGCACTCCCAGGATGGCTGAGTACTTTCAGATCAGAAGATGGAAAGTGGCCTCTGTCTTGTTTTTGAGAACACCTCAGAGGCTAGCACACTTTCTCTGGTACACTCCAGAGAGGTAACAGTGTAGGTTTTGTGGGTCCCTTAAATGGATGGAGGTCTCTTGTCTCTATGTTCCAATAAATCTTTATCTGTGGACACCAGAATTTGAATTTCATGTGTTTTTCCATGCCAGGAAGCATTCCTCTTTCGAGTCAGGAAAGAAATGGTTTAGGTTACAAACCATAAACCCAACCTCACTGGCATCAAGTCAATGCCACCTCACGACGAGCCTAATAGGACAGGTAGAACTGGCTGAGCTTGTAACAGGGAGTAGAAAACCCCACCTTTCTGCCATGGAGTGGCTGGTGGCTTTGAACTGCTGGCCTGGCAGGTGAGCAGCCCAGTGTTGAATCATTATGCCACTAGAGCTCCTAGTCTAAGCGCACAGGGTAGGCAACAAACAAGACTTGGCTACAGAACCGATATTAACATCACCCTCCTCTGGTGAGTGAGGAAACTGAAGCATAGCAGCGTTAAGCAGTTCACTTGACTGCATCATTTTTAAGAACCAAGAAAAGGATTGAAACTTCGACGCTCCACAGTCCATGTCTAAAACCTCCCAGCAATATTGCCTCTTACGCAATGCTTTTTAAATACTGTTTGTAAAAAAATATTTTTAGAAAGTTGGTTGTACAAAACAAGTCACCAAATGCTCTTGACCATTTTGTAGAGGTGAGAGAAGGTAGAAGGTGTTAACCTCCTGAAGTGAGCTGCCTATACACATCATAAGTATTTGCAGCCCAAATGGTGGCTGGGCTCTATACATTTCAAGAGTCAGCTGAAGTTTCACATCTTTAAAACGTTAGTTTCTAAGGACAAGAAATGTGAGTTGCTTTCCTGAAATAAATAATCAATGCCTCATGGTCAATTGAGGCATTTCAAACAGTGATTTGGGCTTAGGGGAAATCAAAGTGTGTGTGTGGGGGGGGGGGGGTAACTTCTTTAAAATCCGTTTCACCCGGGTACTTGATGGATTATTCACGTGTCAAGTTGTGCGTGAGGCTGCAAGGTCTTGGTACTGAGGAGTGGACTTGGTATCCAGGAAGCCAAGCCTGCATCTTTCCCTGGCACTAAGAAAGATAAGGCCAATCACTGGCCCGAAGCAGCTGGGTGGCGTAGCAGGAAGAGCTCAGTGGGAAATGTTGACTTCCTGTTCAGGAGCTGCTCTTTTATGGTCCATGTGATCTCAGTAAATTATGCAATTTTTTTTCGCCACCCCACCTACCCACCCCCAAATATGCAATTTTTCTGGACCTCTTTTTAACATAAAAAGTACTGTATCGCCCTACCCTTAGGAGAGGGATCAGAGAATATTGACAAGCTAAGAGCCAAGTAACCATCCATGGTGCTGCTGTGTTTGAGGACAATCAGACACAGATACTGCTGGGTTAGGCACCATTTTGCATCCCGAGATGGAGACTAAGGAGCCCTGGTGTGGGAGTGAGTTTCGCTTTGAGCTGCCAACCACAAGGTCACCAGTTTAACTACACAAGGGGAAGATGAAGCTTCCTGCTCCCGTAGAGTGGTAGCCTTGGAAAGCCAAATGTGTCAGTTCTCCTCGATCCAGCGGCGTCCCTGTGAGTCAGAATCAGCTCAATGGCAGTGAGTGGGTGAGATGCCGTCTTCTTCATGATAAATCCCAGTAAATATTTACCAGACTCCTCGCCAAGCTTGCCAGATTCAGTGCAAGCTCGCGAGACAGCCAGCATTGCATCTGTTTTAGATGTGAAGCACAGAGCTCAGAGGAGCCGGGGGCGTTGCACAAGGCCATGCAGCTTACAGGTGCACAGCCGTCTGCCTTCACTTACTTTCCCAGCCTCCTCAGGCTTCTCCAGCCAGCTCCTTCCCTTGAGGCCCAGGCTCACAAAGGAGAGCTCAGGCCTACCTCAGCGTGCAAACCATAGGGCTCACAGGCTTTAAAACGAACAACAACATAGCAGAAGCTACCATCTCCAGGTACTAACTGCGTATCCTCTCTTCTAGAGGAGGAGGAAAAGGAAGCTCAGAGAAATAGAAACTTGGGCCAAGGTCACACAGCAAGGATAGGGCCAAGACTGGAACTCTTACTAACTACATCTAACTAACTACGGAGCATTACTGGCACCCCCAGGCGCCCTCAAATTCCCAGCTTTATGGGCACATGGGCATATTTCCCATTTCCAAAAAGCCTTGGTTAACAAGGCCAAATATTCCTCATGGTTAGGGTTGCTCTGAGCCATTCGTACTAAAGACAAACGATGGGAAGCTTTCTTTCAGTTTCAGGGGTTCCCTAGGGTAGCTGTGAAATCAGAGC